>BPLR01003771.1:0-188803 GCA_021605095.1 Caerostris extrusa
TTACGTATTGCTAGATTTCTAAATAACCTTATATTTTACATTTTTAAGTACAATGCTTTGATAAGTAAATTGAATATGCCAACTTGAAAATTGTACAGCTGATTTTTTGTGTGCACTACTCTCCACAATGCTAGCTTTGTTCAAAATTGAAGCATTTTAAAATACTTAAAATAAAGCAGAAGGGAATAGATTACCCGCAAAGTTCTACATATTAACTTCTTTAGATTTGATATAATGTCGGCTACTTTCTTTAAACAAGCCTCGAAATCTGTGACCATTCCACTTTTGGGCCATATTTCATCATCTACAAAGAAATATGTTTTAATTTAGGGGGAATAGAATTAATAATATGGAAACAGAATTAATTATTGCTGTAATGATATTCCTTGTTCCTGTTAAGAATGAATTTAATTTTCAGTTACAGAAAACAGCAAAAGCAGAATCTCTGAAAAAAAAATTAGCTTAGTATTGGAATTTAATTCCCTTGAAGTATTTTAGGCTTGTACCGCAAGTTAAAGATAAAGTTCAACAACATTTAATTTGAAAAAATGTGCAGATATCCTCTAAAATATGTCAAAAGTTTATTTAGGATAATTGAATAAGATGAAACATTTAGTGCTTCTTAGTTCTGCACCTCACTGCAATAAGTTAACTCAAACCTGTTGGAAAATATCTAGCTAAGAACACTGGATTAAATGAGATTAGATTATATGTAAAAATGACTATTTTTATGTCCCATATAAAATTATCGATATTGTATTAATCAACTTTGACAATGTAATCACTGTAATACTCCTATCTCTTCCAACTGTATGAAAACATTGGATTTTTTTAATGTATTAACATAAATTCCAATGGCAGAATTAATATTTAAAAAATTTTAGAGTAGAACTTTTTTTTTTTTTTTCAACACATTTTTCAAAATAATTAAATTGTAACATTTACCAGTGTTATTTTTCTTTTAAGAAACTCAATATATTAAGAAGATGCTCATTCCCTTGTAAATGTAATCATGATGCAATGCGCAACATCATTGTGACAACGCAACATCATTTTTAATGGAGTAATAAATGTCAATACCCATATAAATAAAAATACCTATAATTTTCTTTCTGAATAATTGATAGAACTCCCGCCAAACAAAAGTAGCAAGTTTTACAATCTTTAAATACCAGAATTTCAAAAAAATTAATAATAAATATTCCAATAAGCTTTTGTTTTAAACCATAAAATAATAATAATAATTCAATCTACTAAAACATAGTGACGTAAAAAATAAACCAAATTTATGCTCTTGAATATGTTGAAAGAATATCATATCTAATGCTATAGAAAAATAGTCTAAAGTGTGGTAATTCATGTTATTAATATATTTGATGATTATGGCATATATGTAAAACTATATTATGTCATAATCATCAAGATATAATTATAAGAAATATGGAGATTTATTTTTAATTTTGAATTGATTATTTTTGTTGTAATTGTTTCATCAAATATTAAGATTAACAAATAATTGAAAGATGAAAAATAAAATGCTAAATAAATTATGCAAATAAGTTACAAATCGGGAAACTTACAAGGTTGTATTCTTCCTATTCTACCAGCCACGCTTCCTTCCCTTTGATGTTTTCCACTAATGCTCCAGTAGTACCAGTTTCCTGATCGACCACATGGCCTCCGACGACTCCTCATGCCCAAATTTTCGCGCCCACCGCCTTCTTGAGCGGCCTGCTCTTGCGCAGGGTCATGCGTCCTAGATACCGCCTGCCGTCCTGCGACAGCTTCCAGCGTTGTGCTGAAAAGCAAAGGATCTTGAGAAACTTTTGTCCACCATCCATAACGAAATTGTTTTGCCAACCTGAGCCCGAAGAACAATAATCTTCCAAATCATGAAAGATATTAATTTGTTTCGTTAAAATTTCGCATGTATTATCATGTCGTATGCTTATTATCTTGTATTTTTAAACTGAAATTGATTGCTAAGTCACACAGTTAAAAACTGGCTTCAATAAAACACCCGCACTATAATGTTGCTTCCCATTATGATATTAACACCAACTACTTTAAACGGTTAAGTATGTGCGATTAATAAATCATAACTTTAAAAATCTGAAATACAATCATTTTATGCGTTATTGAAAAATTTCCACGATTCATGGAATTTTATTGTTTATTATTTTCAATTTTCATGTTTAATTAAAGTTTGAAACTCTGGAAATATAGTTACAATCTGTACAAAAAAAAAAACATTATATATATATATAGCTAAAACGTTTTTAATTAAAACAAGAAAAAAGAAATCTAGCTATTAGCGTGCTTAAAATAGCTACATTAAGCATGAAGAAATTATTGCAAAAGACTCAGATGTACTCAGAAGACGCATCAGAGGGCAAGTCTAACGTTCTAAAGGAATGAAATCTCAATCTGAATTTTCAGTACATAGCGTCATCAATATTCACCAAAGACCTACTGGTATTTAAAATAAGTTAAAGCGTTTCTACCAACCGTGCGACAAAAAATAATGTCCGGTTTTCTGACCCAACCCCATGAACAAATTGCTCTCTAATTATATCTAACATTATTTATGTGTATCCATATATATATTGCTCTTAGAACTAAATTATTCTGAAAGGGCAATATTTTTATATCATCAGTTCCTTTTCAAAGTGTTATACCACAGCTAGGTTCATTACTAATAAGGAAAAAGAAAATGTCCAATGTTAGACTTTCAAAAATATACTAAAAAGTGTTAGTATAATAATAAAGTAAAAGAACTAATACTTCTAAAATGGGGAAAAAAAGAGGTGATAACAGTTTTCTTTTTAATCCTATAAATTTTATCCCTCGAGTACTCCAAGTTTCTGCAGTTTAGATGGACATGAGTAGAATCTTGCGCATATGAGTCCTGTTAGATTGAATTCTCTTTTAATCTTAGGAAGCTCACACGCGTAGGCCTTTTTTTTCCCCTTTTGCGCGTTTTTATTGTTTATTTATTTATTTTAATTTTTCACTTTTCTTCTTCTCTTGTTAGCTATAATCAATTTTGCTTCTAAGGAATGTAACTAGCTTCGGTGCTTAATTGAGACTGCCTACGAGTATGTTCTAATATTAATAAAAATGCCACGATTTACTTTTAGCAGGAAAATGAGTGGGAAAAGAAAATACATGATGTGTTTGTAGACGTTAAGTTAAAGGAAATAGATTATTCAAACATTGAAAAGAACAGATTATTTCTTCTGTAGGAAAGATGGTAGCATTAGATATTGCCCTTCGCTACGTAAAGAAGCGTTTAAATTATTGATAAAGTTAAATTTTTTTAGAAAGCTTGCAGCACAACTCCACAAAAAGAATTTTTTACCACAAATAACAAGGAATTACAGATTTTTTCTATGATTAAAACAATCATGTAAGAAGGATGGTATTTGCAAAAAAAATTTCATAATTTGTCTGAGCTAGTTGTTTTTGTTTATTCAAACTGATTTTGTCTTGGATTGTACTACACTATTGGATGTATTCATTTTGGGATTTAAAGATCCATTTAGTCACAGTTAGTTTTCTGTAATATGAGTTTGAAACGATACTGATTAACTTGGATTAGTGGAATTACTGTATTTAGCTTTGTGTCTTTTTTTCTCATTCATGATATTCTTTCCCCGAATTTTTAATGTAGCTTTTATATAAAAATAAATATAAAATACCGTTAGTTAAAGTTTTTTAAAAATAACTTTCGAAAATGCTTTTAACACATGCCACATAAATGGAACACTTGCTAAAGATAATTAATGGTATTTTTAACACTTTAATAATTCACATAATCGAAGCACTTTTAACTACGAGAGTGAAACATTTCTTTAATCATGATTGGCTAACATGCGGCCAAAGATTTGAATTAGAATTCAGAATTAGAGCTGTTTGACTAATAGGGTCATACACTCCGTCCCTGATTGATTGAACTTTATGCTATATTTATTTCATGACTAGAATGTTAACTGGCAAAGTAGTAAGATAAAACTTTACTTTTATTAAATTTTTATTATGATCGAATATATATTTTTCCAAATGCATGCAATTTTCAGAAAAGTTTTTGTACGGTGTAGCAACTTAATATGGGCCATAGACAAATAAATTTATTTTTGAAACTGCTGCAAAATGAATCCCTCATCATATTTAATATATCAGTTATTGAACGGTTTAGCACATATGATTGTATTTAATCATGTATCATAAAAATATTACAATACTCCAAGACCACTATTAAATCACATTCATGGAAACTATTAAATTTGTTCATTTTTATTGAAGATATTGACTCCTCCATTTCACAAACTTTCTTTGACTTTACTGTTTTTTGATCATTTTTAAAATTCCTCACAAGTAAATAATCTGTAAAAAACTTTAGAGAACCTTTTTGTTCTTATTCGGGATAAAATTTTCGAATATTCTATTATAATATTTTGTGTATTATTATTTTTTTCATTTCTGATTATTTTTAACAAAATAATTTTTCTACTCTTTTAGAACACTTTCTTCCGATTCCGAATAAAGTTTTATCTTCTATATGTTTTCTTTTGAATGCTACACTCGTGTAATAAATATCTAGATGGATACGGAACGTAACATTTTCAGAAACATGGTTTTCATAAAGCAAGTTAAAAACATATAAATGTCAAAATATGTTTCTAAAAGAAAATGCTTATTCATTTATGTCATTCTGCTGTTTCATTTAAAATTAGTTTAACAAAAGACAGAAAAGACAGGTGGAAAATTCGTTAAACATAGTGACATTTTAGAGGCAGGACAAACATCTTTAATTAAATCAGTAATATGTTTATTGAACTTAAAGTCAATAAAAAATAGATTTTTTTAAAATTGAATAAAAAAAAAGAGACATTTAATCTATATTTTAAGTTGAAAAACACAAAAATGTTCCTGTGTTTTCGTCAATATTTTCAAAAATTCCGTATCTATTATGTTACATATGCAGCTGATCATAAAGTAAAAATAGTTTGAGTTGATTGTAAAATTACGTTGCCAAGGTTTACAAAATTTTAATTAAAAATTAATTAAATGCTGAAAGACCACGAGGTTTAAAAGTCAAAAATATTTATAATTTAAAATAAGTAAAAAGAAATTCAGATTTTTGCCAGAAATATTTCATTTTGTAAATTAAGCACAAGAAGAATTATATCGAATTTTTTACTGATGTAACATACTAAATTTTCAATCAAGAAGGTTATCAAAAATCTTAATATTGATAGTAATGGAAATTTAATAATCTTGCCACATATGTACTTATTAGTACTGGTAAATTATACAGATTCTTAGTACAATATAGGTAGTAATGAAAATTTAATAATCTTGCCACATATGTACTTATTAGTACTGGTAAATTATACAGATTCTTAGTACAATATAGGTAGTAATGAAAACTAATTGCAAAAATTCGTTAATCAGACAGACTTTAAATCGAAACATAAGTATAAAAATTCTGGTTTTTTAATGCTTTGAGTTATTTGAATTCCATTTAATTATGGTATTAATGTTTCGAATTATCTTTCTATTTAATGCATAATTGGTTTAATCTTTTGTGTTATTATTATTATTTTGATGCACAGTGCTAATTTAAATTTTGATATATTTTATACCGATTTCTCTATTAAATATTTAAACGTTGTAAGCGTAACTGTAAACGTTATATTTTTATGCAATGGCTTTTAGTAAAATTAATCTTTTCAATAAAATTAAGATTCATTCTTGTTTCTACTGACGATTTATCATTATTTTTCATATATTGTACAGATAAATTATAAGACCTTAATTTGTGTACATGTTATCTATTAGGCTTCTTTTCCCCCGTATATAAAGGTACAAATTCATGTGAAAGCTAAAAAAGCCTCAAGATCATGCCTAAACAAAAACTTCAGCTGAATGGCATGAAAGGAAAAACAAAATTGCAAAAAATTGCACAATTTAATTAGACAAAGACATGCAACAAGAACACAAAAATAAAAACAAAGAATACAGGAAGAATTCTTGGCATCCGAGTTCAAAAGCAGGAGTGTGCATCAGGGAGAGGGTGGGTGGGGGAGAGTACCTTATGCGTATCTTCGCTGAGAGTAGCACTGCTGCTGGTGTCGATGCCAGAGTCCTTGGTGTTCCTTCCCCTCCGTCCCAATGACGATGTCTGCGAGGTTCCGCATAGGCTCGTCGGGGTTCCGGGACGTGACAGGGGTGCCGTCGGTGGCCAGTCCCTGTAGAAACACACAACACCATCAAGTTGAACGTACCTGACCACCTGCTATCGACAGAGCACTCATTTTCCCTCGTTGAGAACAATTCGAGATGGATTTTTTTTTTTTTTTTTAAATTAAACTCTGTGTAGTTGAAATAAGGTGATGTTAAGGGTATGAAATTCTTTGTAGTTTAAGTGGATGATTTAAAGTTATACAAGGACTCTTTTGAGACTGTACCTGACCATTAAAAATAATTTTTTTTTCAAATCTATTCTGTTTTAGTGTATATTTTTGTATATGCATATTTTCTAACATTACTTACGAAATGGTATATATGCATAGTTAATTACATTACATTTCGTTTAATGCAGTAAATATTTCCATCATCTTTACAATAGTTGAGGTGCTCAAATATGAATTCCCAATAGATCTTTTTTTGGTAAAGATGTCAACATGCCTCCTGCCATGAACTAATAAACACATGCAAATAAAATGACGATCAAAACCCTGCGAAGCAAAAAAACCCGAACGGCTTTTGAAACAAAACATGATTGGCAAAATGTTTCTGGCTCGAAAGGGGGATTGGAGGATAAAAGAGAGAGAGAGAGAGAAAGAAAGGAGGGCAGCAGTGTTCGGAGGAGAGCAGGGATGCCCGGAGCCAAGAGGACACGGACGGACGGACACACAGAGCACAGAGGAGGTTTTCTCACCGCAGTAGTGTGTTGATAGTCCTCCTGGCTCCGCCACCGGGTCTCTTGGGGTCTGATGGGCGGGTTCTCCTTCCGCATAGAGACTACACAGGAAGCCGGGCGCACAGTTACTAAAAAGTAGTGATGACAGTTGGTTAAAAAAGTGGCACAAAAATGTTCAAATTACAAAAAGTTTAAGAAAAATTGTTCCAAAATTCAAAAATCATTTTGTAATACAGTAGGATCCCGTATAACGGGAAATAAAAGTTGCGCTACCCTCCCCTCATTTCCGTGTAACTCAATTAAAAAAATATTGTAAAAAAAAAGATTTATTTATGTCATCCAAACACAGGTGCACTTTTCAACTGATTTAAAAATAAAAGTTTTAAATTGATTTTTGTGATGCAAAGAGTGCTTGCTTAAAAAGCACATTGTAGGAAAGTTATTTCTGTAGAATAAATCGAGTTATCTAGGGCAAAGATTTATTTTAATTACAGGGAATCCCATTACTTGTATAGTTTTTTACTATTTTTTAATGTCAGCAATAAGGAATGCAATTTTAAAGTCTCGAAGGATGTTTCCTCAAATCGCCTCGTCAAGTTCAAAACATAACTTGAATGTTTAATTTCATATCTTAGGATTAAAAAATTTTTGTAAAATAAAATAACAATAAAAGGGAAAAAAAGAAAATAATATAAATATACACATTATCAAATGAAAAACGCACAAAGCAATTCAGCAGACGAAGAAGTTGCATTAGCACCCAAAAGATAGTAATATTAGAAAATTTCAACAAATTGTGGAAGTGATTAGGTTTTAATTTTATCTGCCCTTTGGCTTGAAGTTATTTTGACAACAAAATTTTAAAATTTACTTTCAGGTTATTAGAAAATCAAATAAAATCCATATTATTTTCTGCTATAGTAAAAAAAAATACCATATATTCAGTTTTAGCTTTTTGTAAAAGTCATTATAACGCTGAAAGTATCTCTCTTGTTATAGGGGATCCTACTGTAATCATTTTGTTACAATGATCAATGGGAAATAAACAATTATTGTAAAAATTCATTTATAATAAATTTGTGAAATATTTATATCTTCTAATTTTACATTCTACCATTCTCTTTCGTTATAAACTTTATAACTCATTTATTTTACTTAACATCAGAAATAAATGTATGTCTCGTATTTAAAAGAAGAAATATTCTGACATAGATAATAGCTTATTACAGTCTTCAAGCGCGCACCCAGGATTGGGGATGGCTGGCCGCTCTCAGCTTTTCCCTCCAGGATCATAAGTGAAATGTGTGCACCAGTTCAAACTTATGGTCATTTCCCACTTAGACTCATTTGTTTTCATTACATTAAAAATCACAACACTGAAAAATAATTTTTAAAAATTGTCAGCAACTTTTAAATTTTTAGTAGTGATATTTTTTTGTCTAAAAATAAAAATTATTAACATTTTCATTATATCATCAGAGAGTTTCACAATTTTGAAGATGATCTATTTTGGTTCATAAAAATTTTTCTCACAAAAGGGAAACACATTCTCATAAAATTTGTTAGTTGATAAAAGAAGACTATATATTTCAACGTCTTTTATTTATTTTGTTAGTAGAAATATTAATGAAGTTAAGCATTTAAAATTTCATTCTTTGCCTATAACAAAATATTGATGTAGGATTTGTAACGTAAGAATTGAAGAATTCATTATAAACAATAAATTCTATTTGATTTCAATTACTATTAATAAACGTATTTTGATATATTAAAATTAGAACAAAAATATTTTATACAGTACAAAATTCTAAAATCTTTTATGTGTGATATGTATGTAGATTTTCTATACCCAGATATCTGGATTGGGAAATCCAACAATCATGTAGTGCATATGGAGTTTTAATAACTTATAATGTGTATTTAAGGAAACATATTAAAATATATCCTTTTGAATATTAATTAATCCAATACATAAAAAAAAATATTATTGCATTTTAGGTACTTTAATTTTAAATAATGTATAAGTTAGGAAGTTCGTCAAAGTCTGGCTGTAAAAAATAATTTAATTTGTAAAACATTGAATTTTTGGTGACAATTGAACATTTTTTTATACATAGAAGAGGCATCATTTTTTTTTATTTTGCCAACGTAACAATACTTTGATTTATTTAAATATGCATTTCATATTTTAATTTTATTTAACACAATGAAATTCACAAAAATTTCAATTATAATCGAAGCATATAATTATAATCAAACCATACACATCTTTTTAATATTAATGCTTGCGTTGAGCCAATTAGACACTTTTTTTTAACTATTCACAAAATAACAATAAGCTTGCAAAAAAAATTACGTTATGTTTGAAACATTTGCGAGAAAAAAATTAATTTGCTTACTTTTCTCAAATAATATCAGTTTTGAACGAATCTAAATTATCTTCTGCTTTATTATTCGTAAGAACATTTGGGATATGTTTTCACAGGATTTATTACTATACTTAATTTTTGTAATTTCTAATAAAAATATATTTAAATATTTTAGCAAGAAGAGATTACGACACACGCGTCACCAATTTGATTAGAAATTATATTACGTATGTGTTATGACTAGGATGTTAACTGCCTAAGTAAGAGGACCACCTCTTAATAATTTTTGAGAAAATCTGGTTTGAAAATTTTAAACGCTTCTATATTGTTAAAGTACCTTGGTGGTATGCATTTTACTAACTCAGAGGCTTAAGTCAGAAGCTAGCTCAGAGATTAATTTTTACCCTCTCCGATTATTATTATTATTATTTTAATTTTAATTTTTTACGTTACACTCATTATAAGTAATGCAGCAAAACTGAATAAATTAATAAATATTTACTACTAGAAATACACTTTTGTCTTATTTTTTTGCTTTCATTTATACATTTTTTATTTTCATTTAAATTTTTTTGTCTGATTTTGTTTTTTTATATGCAATTGTTTCCAACGAAATATCCATTGATTGTAACAGGATAAAATATTTAATCACGTCCTATTAAAAGCAAAACAATTTATTTTTAATAGATAGGGAGTATTGTTTTTTTTTTTTAAATTTAATTAGAATTTTCTTTGGAATAACTTCCTTGCAAGGAATTGTGCAGTTTTTGCAATCAAATGTATTTCAAGAAAGGAAATATAAAAAATGAGTTTAAGAACATTAAAACGCTGAATAAAAAAGTAGATCAGTCTGTATCTGAAGTGAGAACAGAAGAATAAATTGAACAATTTTTATAATATATGAATTAAGTTTATTCCCAGTCGATGCATGCAACAGTCATTATTTGTATAAAAATACATTATTATTCTTAAATAAACTTTAAGTTGTGATTATTATTGTTTCTTTTCATTTTACTGGGAATATCAAACAGACCCCGTGCAATATTTATTCTGCTTATTATATATCATAATATCATAAGCAGATGCATAATTAAATACGGTTTGTATACTAAATTTAATGAATCCAGTTTTAAATATAATACTTACTTTCGTTACCCGAGATCTCAAAAAAAAAAAAAAAAAAAAAAATTAATTTCCTTTCTTTCGTATTTAATTTCTGCACTAGATACCCAATTTTCCAAAGCATTCATGCCTTTTGAAAAATCAATATTTTAACGACAACAAAAGATTAATATTTTAAACGAAGTTTTTATAAATATTTTAAAAGGATAATATATATATATATATACGTATATTGCTTACCATAAGTGTAAAATGGGAAATTGAATTAAAAACAAATTTTCATGTGAAAAATTATTGAGTATTGGGTCCTACTATTTCGGCCAATTAACATCCTAGTCATGACGTACGCATAATATAATAATTCAATTCATATCTCCTTATAAGACAAAAAAATGCATTTCAGGGAGTATTTTGATCAAAAATCAGCCTAAAATGGACAGAAACAGCTTCTTATTAATCAAACTAACAAATGTTCAAATTAATTATTTAAATGAAGTTCAAATTAAGATTCATAAAATGTTAGAATTTTCAACAAAAACAAGTACCTTTAGAGCATTAGGGGTTATAGCATTGACTTAAAAGGATAAGTCAGCTAAAAAAAAATACCCACCGTTCTAAAATTCTTTTCTTTTCTAAGAACAAATACTGATTACATAAAATAAAAACAATATTTTTTATAGTGGCCATCGAATTGTAATGATTATTGTAAGACAAATATTAGTATAAAAACAGTACATAAAGCAATTAAAAATTAAGTTTATGTAAGCAAAGCATGGAAAGCATGATTGGTTTTTTTATCAAAAGTAGTGTAAAGTATTTGTTTAAGTCGTTATTTATCACAATAAATAACTGTTACTCTTTATACAATTAGGGTAAATATAGTTATTTTATAAATTGATTTTTATCAAAGCTATTAAAGTCATTTATAAGAATTTCGATAAACTAAAGGTATATAATTTTTTTGAGCAATATATTGCTATTATTGTAATAGATAATTACAATAGACAAATTAAACTTTTTTAATACATTTATATTTTAAAATTGATAAGTTTCAAAATCAGACGCATACATATAAGTCGTTTATTACTTATGAAGATTAGGTTTCAGGAAAAAAAAACCCGAATAAAATTCATGATGTTATGAAAATATTATTTTAAAAACATCAATCCAATTATAATCAATGGCCAAAAACAGCTTTTTCTTTAGAATACACGAAACGTTTGACGTACAATGTTGGAAGAACGCTTCTCCAGATAATTGCATTCTACTATGTATGCTATATGTATTATAGAAATCAAGTTTTTTTTTCAATTAAAAAAAATATTTTAACCAATGCGGATGTTTAAAATGTTTAGGTGAAATTATTTTGCAGTTATTACAAAAGAAAAACAACGCATTCTAAGAAATATCCAACCATCTTTAAATATTTCATGCGCAATTTTATCTCAAAACTGCAAATGATCAAATTTTGGAGTCCATTGAATATTAATGAAGATAAATCATAGCGGGCAATTACTGCCCAACTGACATAACAGCCAACATTTGAGGCCTGTTGTAAACTTTATCATCATCACTATTAAAGTTCCCCTGGAAATACTACTAATAGTGTCTTGCGAAGCCTTCGAAGACTTAATCGAAGAAGTGGATGGCATTGCATAAGGTTGAATAGTTAGTTTGCTTCAAACAGGTCGGTCATATCAAGCAATAAAGTGCTAGTTGTGCCATAAAGACTCGGCTAAACAAAGGTAACAAAAAAATTAAGATGCTAATAGCAATATTTACTGTATTGGTCAAATGAAGGCTCTGGACACGAGACAAAATTGGTTGATAAGGCAAAAGGCATAAACTACACCAAAGGCGTTAATGTCCACTATACAATGAGAAGCGGCTTCTTATATACCACCTGCACATACCACAGGTGTAACGTACTGCAGATCCTCATTTGGCTGAAACAAGGACACTCTTCATTCTTCAAGCTTCTACATTTAGCACCCCAACATAGAAAAGCTGTCTGGTTTCATAACAGATTATCATGATTGCTCTCAGGCTGGTATCACATTGTGTTCAATGAGAAATTAGGCTTCAGTCTTGCAGCAGATGACCATACCCCTGTGTCTGCAGGAAGTCGGACCAGAGCTTCAAAACGAACTTCGTATTACAGAGGCGCACAGTCATTACTCGTGATTTGATGATTAGGGATGCTACTTCCTAAACTAGTAGATCACTGATAGTATTCGCGCTTACAATTTCTACTGCTAAACAGTACGTAGATGACATGTAACGAATTGGTATTCGAATTTCCACTGCAAGGTTCCATATGATGCAAGGCAATAACGATCATATATGTTGATGATGTATATCTTCGTGATTGAATTCGTGTTGTTTAAATTCTTCTTAGTTAAGTGAAAATAGCGGTTCTTCAAATGAGACGACCATAAAATATCGAAGATATTGGAGAATAGTTTAGAACTGGAAAAATGTATTTCTCGATGACATTATTTAACTATTCTTTATCTACCTGTATATAAGCATGCATAACAATCCGGAAAAGTTTCACCAGTTACTGAATGTAATACTAAATGTGCAACTAGCTGATTGCGATTGTACTTATTCTAATGCCTTGAAGTTGGAATCATACATGCATTTTACAAATATTTAATTTGAACTCAATCAGAAATTTTCTTAATGGTGCTTCTTACTTTCTATCTTTTTTGTTAAGAATGTGTACACTTATTCATTTTTTGCAATTAATCAATTGTCAAAGTGTGAAGTAATTAAAAACTTTATTCATCTTTAAACCATTGATTATATTAAGCTGATTAAGTGATTTTCAAATATCCCTAACTCCAAAGTTTTAATTTATCCATTTCAGCTTTAACTAATTTAATTCCAATTACAAATTATGATCTGAGACATTTCCATCCCTTCAATTTGACATAATAGTTTTCATTTAATTATATCGACATTATAAAATGTAAACAAGATGTATATAAAATATAAAAGGAAAAAAAAGACAAAAAGCAAAGAATATATACATAATCAGAAATAAATCCAGACATTTAAAGCAACCAGGAAACAAAGAAGTGGAAATTAAAAATATAAGATTATCTTTTGCAAGGAATAAATATGCTCAGGATTCTAAAATAAGAATTCATCTTATTTATGTCTGCTAGAAGACTGAAGTTGAGTTCAATTTATCTAGTGTTATATTTTAATGATTGCGAGAAAAAAATAGTAGGCTGCATAAAAGAAAAAGATATGAGAATGAAAATAATAAAAAAAAAGTCATTGAACAAGTATTAAAAACTTACCATGAAAATCTGAAGATTAGGCTGATTGGTATTTACCATTAAAAACTGAGCATGACAAATTAAAACCTCTGTAAGGTTATTCTGTCCAAAATTGATGTAATTTCATTTCATATGAGAAATAATAAAATTGATGTAAAATAATTTTCAGATAGAAATATTAAAATACTTATTTCATAATAAGACATATCTGTATAATTAAAACATTTCTCACATTTTAAAAACAATATTGATTACGAATTTTGTTTCACACAAACATTTATCATATTCAATTATTAAATAATTGCTTTCAGTATAGAAAATTGCGATGAGTGATTAAGGGTAGATTTCACACTTTTCTTCGCTGGATCTGCCATTGTTGAGTTTAGTTTTTCTCCAAATGCCTAGTGAGGTTTTAGAAAGCAATTGTGCAACGGGCATACCAATTACGGAGTACTTACCAGGCAAAATGGAAATACTTCACATCTTAAATTTGAAAATGGTTTAATATGGATTTGCTTAAAATTAATCTTTGGGAAAGCTCAATCCCCACAACTAATACTTCCAACTTCTATACAAGTTGCGGCCTGATGGCTAATTGGCTAGCACTCTGGCCTTTGGTACTGGTAACTTTGGTACTTTGGTAAATTCCATCCTGGCGATGAAATGGATGTTTGTTAGTGGTTCGAAATCCACTTTAAACTGTAGGTCCCGGTCTGTTTAGCCCTTGTGTGCACAAGATGACCGTAGAGCGCCGACCCAAATATCTGTACAAGTTGTATTTTGTTCGTTACAAGTTGTATTATTATTGTTGTTTTGTACAAATCAGGGAAAATTTGACAGTTTAATAAATACCATCCCCTAATTTGGAAATTTTCGAAATTCGAGCGAAGATTTGGGTTAACATACGTTTCAATCGTCTATCTAGATTAAATAAGCCGCAATAACAACTTATATTATAAAAACCTTTTTTTTTAACCTTTCGTATTTTTTTACTTTTAATCTATATTTAAAATTTACTTCATTTTGAAGTTAAACCTTTTAATGGTGAAACAATGCATGAACATATCACAATAGAAAAATATACTCAACCTTATTTCGTAATTGCTTGGTTCTATTGAAGAGTGAAAAAGGATAAATGGAATTTCAGCTCACCTCTGTCACTCTCGGAATCCGGACACGACGAAGGAGAAGACCTCGCTTCGTCTTCGGACTCGCTGCTACCGGATCGCCTATATCGGTGACCGTTGCCCTTCTTGGGCTTGGGCCTGGGTGCTGCAGGTGGGTTTTCCGACTGGTCGGAGCTCAAGGAATCGTTCCGGATGGTGTCCAGGGAAGAACGTCTTCGGGTGTATCTTCTCTGGAGCCCTAATCCGTCACTGGGTTCGCCCCTCAGGTGCGGGGCTAAAGGAGGGTGGTGAGGGTCTTCACGAGGGGTGGGTAGTGGATCCGGTCTTTGAGAGAAATAATAAAATCATTTAGTGGAAAAACGGGTAGTCGATTACTTTTTTTAAAGCTAATACAATTTATCATTCAATGGCGCAGAAATCTATTACATATTTCACTAACGCAAGAGGGCTAGAAATCGCTGTTGTCTGTATACTGGTGAATGCAACAGACATGTAAATAAACGAAATATGAGCATATAAAATTATACGCACTAGTTTTTGTGAATTTGAATTTAGAAATGTAAAATTGTAAAAATAAAATGAATTAATATTTTGTAATTTTTTCGTCGCATTCTCTTTTTTTTTTTGTATTTAGTGAGTTCTGAAGCAAAATTTTGTAAATTATTATTATTATTATTACTTATATTATAGTTGTATATAAAAAGTCTAGAATATTTAATAATGATATTGGAAAGATATAGAATTTTTAAGGAATGGGAAAATAAGCGGAAATTATATATTAGTGCATCTAATAAATTCATTGTTTTCCATGAATATTTATTTTATCAAATTTTTCTAGTGTTTGTTTGTGTAAAATATAGTATAAATGCAGATATAATGCATTTATACTATATTTATAAACGCAGATATAATGCAGATATATGTATAAAATTGCAGATATTAAATTTTTGATATTTTAAGGTATTCAATCTAATTTTAATTCATAAACTAATAATTTAAATTAATATAAATCTTTGAAGAGGCCTACACAAAAATCATCGCACAAAAAACAAAGTTGTTATACTTTTATAACAAAAAGACTTACACAATTAAAATGTTTTGGTATTTATATTTATAAGAAAATTATTCAAATATATTTTTATAACAATGTTCTCTTCCATACCTTCTTCTAATATTATTTTTTAAGAAAACAAGCATAGATTAATAAATGTAAAATTGTGCCTTGTTTGATTTTAACAAATTACACAGTAAAGTGAAGCCTTATCTTCATTTGAAGATTTTTTTTCAGTACTTAAATGACTATCATTATTTAAAAAATGATTATTAAACAATTTAATGGTATTTTCTATAATTAAATATCTAATGAAATATTTACAGAATTTGTTCGTTTTCTTTTCGGGAAAAATATAATAAAAGCAATTTAGAAGTAGTGATTTATTATAAAATTAATAAAGCAATAAAAGAGTAATACTTAAAAGTTAATGTAAAATTATAAAATTTATGAAATTAAATTAATTAATCCTTTACTATAATTAACTGCCAATTGTAAAAATAACTTCATAATCATCATTATTTTTTGCTAAATTTCAAGCTGAGCTTATTTTTTAATCAAAGATAGCATAAATCATTTATACATATTTATATTATTTGTAACTACACATTTTAAATAATATTATTGAAAAATAAAAATACTAAATAATTAATCGTTGATTTAATTCCACTCGTAAGAAAGTTGAAAAAAAATTGTTTCTAATTTAAAATGAAACTAAATTTTAAAGGAAAACTTAATGCAGCATCTAGCGGCGATCCCCTATCTATCCACGACAGTATCTAGCGTACCTGGTTAAGCATAATTTTTAAAATAAAACATGTTTTTGAATTCTTGAAACAAACATTTTGCGATGGTAGCAGCAATTTTGCAGCAGCTTGATACTAGCTGAGGCTCTGATATTATGTTCAGAAAGAATGAATAAAAAATATAATTATAACAACTCAGATTGGAACTTTACATCCCGGAAAGAGCATTATAGACAAAGGCATTTTATCTTCTAATTTACAACAAATTAGACATTGAACATTGAATAAAATATTTTCTTATGTTATTAATGTGTTTACTTTTTATGAAACTAGGGCTGGATAATTTTCATATTTCATCATAATCTGAAAGTCTTTCGAACACATTTCTATCATATGACTATTTAATATAAAATTGACATATGATGTGGTGAGTTGCCAAAAAAAAAAAAAAAAAAAAAAAAAAAAAAAACACAGCTGGTTGCATATAGTTTGAAGGCCAGTTTGTGCATCCCAGTTTAAACCAACTTTTCAGATGCAGTTCTAGGACAGTCTATTTTAAATTTCGTTGGTACTAAGAAAGAACATTAACTCAACAAAGGAACAACAAATTCAGTTTTCTTAGGGTTCATAGGTCGACGAGAAGATATATAAAGGTCCCCAAAGATATTTTTTTCTTAAGAATAATAATGTTAAAGAAATATATCTGAAATCTCACCTGGCAGCAGGTGTTTGCTTCTTTCGTCATTCCAGAAGGAAAGTGGCGTGTTGGCGATATTGAGGTTGGAAGCGAAGTGTCTCTTGAGGAGGGGGATGGGGCTCTGGCGTTCGGTATTGGCCTCTTCTTCTAAACTTTTCGATCTTCCCATGGCTTTTGGGATTGGGAACCAGCCTCCTTTTTCAAGGCCCAATTTCCGAACTTGATGGCCAGCTCTTTGTTCTTACGGCACAGGATACACAACCAGATCTGTTGAAATCGAATAGAGACAAAACGATTCATAAATTTTTTATAGATATACGTTTTAAAAAAAGATTCAATTCGTTGAATCTTTCAAATACATCACCAAACTTTAGGTAAGCCATTGTGGGCATTTTAGGAGTTAAGCTCTCAAAAATTATTAATATTATTACACTTTATAAATGATATGAGGACTAAAATCTAAAAAAACACTCGAAGGAAAGCTATTTCTTGCTTATTTAAGAACTTTTTCAGTTACTTAGGTTCATATAAATTGAGTCTGTTAGTCTATAAAGCTATTTCTGATGCCCTTTAGATCCTGTTTAGTTATTTATTTTGTTTCACTGAATATTTTATGTTTGTTAAATATTCTTTATTTGCATACATAAATATTTTAATACTTTAAAATGAGGAATGAATTTAGATTGATAAATTTCTTAAAGATTTTCAGTATGATCTTAAATTTAATTTTGGAACTAGAGAGGAATTTCAAAAGAGATCTTGACTTTAGAAATGTTTTTTAAGAGTTGAAAGAGATCTTGTAAAAGATGCTCGTTTGAAGCTTTTAATATATCTAAATAAGAGACTCATAAATGTTTCATTACGGATAATAAATATAATAGGTTTTACAGAAGACATACAGAAATATAAATATAAATCAGAAACAGGAGGGACTGAAAAAGAAAGACACAATGTTATTTCAATTCAAAAAATTAAAAATTTTATTCATTTCAAAAATGAAAAAGGAATCACAATAAGATTTTTTTGTGGGAAACAAGTTTCATATCAAATTAAAATGTTAATAAATAAATATTTTTAAATTAAAGTTATTATAAATCGAGAATGGAAAAGTCATATTTATAACTTATTTTTATTAACTGTATGAATCATGCTTCTGATTTTCACACTAACAATTTATTAAAAATCAGCAGACACTTTTGATCGTAATTTTAAAAGTTTCATTGTTATATATAAATTAAGAACTCGATGAAAAAAGATTATTTCAATTTTCAGTTTTGCATATGTGCAAAGATGGCTCAAATTTTCAATTCCTACTATTAGCTCATACTCTCTCTCTATATATCTTGTTCAAATTTTCAATCATTCATAAAATACTTTTTATTCATCCACTCAAGCTCAAATACATTTTTTTGAACTTGTAGTGGATGACATTTGATGTTAATACAGTTTTTCAAATATTAATTAATTAATTTAATTTAATTAATTAATTTTAGTTTTTTTTTAGATTTAAGTTGCATGTATCTACCAATAGATGGCGCCAGATGTAAGAGAAAAAAATTTCAACTTTTATTTATAAAGGCTTTCTGCAATATAGTGAAAAAAAGTAGGAAATGGCTTTATTTAATTTTTATTTAATTTTATATATTACTTGTTTTTATACAAATAATGAAAATCGGAAAAATATCTGACCTTATTGAGACGCAACGGTACTTTCACGCCGCACCTGGCGCAACAGCGCTTGCCACACTGGCTACAAATGTGACCAATGCCGTCCGCAAACTTGGTCTTGAAGCAGATGTTGCACGTGGATTCGAGATCAACGCCGGCCTTTTGGCGGAGGTTCTCAACAGCGGTCTCCAGGAGTCGGATTCTCTTGCTCTTCCCTATGAAATTGAAAGAGATATCTTCGAAATTAATGTAAAAATAAAGATATTAATAGTTTAATTGCTTGTTCTCCCTAAGAACTCTATAAAACCAAGTTGAAAAAAGAAATAACTAAGTTTATAAATAAGTAATAATATGTAAGTTATATAAGAAAAATATATCCCTTTTTTAAATAGCTGCTGTTTCATTATCTTTATCGTATCATTTATCTGCCATTCAGTTTTTAATTATGATTTTACGAATGGTAACACATCCAGTTTTAAGAATTACTAAAATTAATTTTCCTATAAGAATAATTAAAGCTTTCATAAAATTTCTTAAAATAATTTTATTTTTAATGTAGTTTAATTATTTTTAATTAGTATTAATTATTAATCTATACTAAAAATAAGATTATTTAATTAATTTTTATTATAGTTTTCGTTAATCTTTATATCGGTTTTCCCGTGATTAATCATGTGAGGTAAGTTTTACGAAAAACAGAAATGTCCAATTTTTTTATATAGAATAGTTTATTGACATTTTCTTTTATTCCTGTTAAAATAAAAAATAAATTTTGATATAATTTTTTCCGAATTCTGTATAACTATGTATTATTTATTATTTTCATTTTCTTTTTAACCGGTTTGTTATCACAAGGCTGTGGCCTATCATCTTCACATAATATTTTCAAAGGGGTAATATAAAAAATATCACTTTCTTCATATATATAATACAATCTATAATAATGAATTCATATACACATAAATTAAATTTTAATTTTGCAAATTATTATACACAAATTTTGTTATTTACAATTATTATATAACTGTTTAAAATATTCAATGAGTGGAAAAGTTAGTTCCCTCTTAAAAACAAGTAAAATCAATTAAAAATTCAATACTATATCAATAATACTAAAAAGGAAAAATCTTATATTTAACAATTGGAGCATTTATTAAACTTTTTCTGCAATTCCTTTTGTAATGGATTAAATTTCTTTTTAATTTTAATTTAGAATATTTAATATTCTGAGCATATGCCCCAAATTCCTATTTCTTTTTCTATGATACGTGGAAATATTTCATACTACTTAACGTTTCTAGCAGCGATATCTGATAGATGAGAGAGAAAAAGAAGCATTTGTAGACAGAGATGTCTTTATTTTTATTGGCTGCGTCTAGACTTAGCAGGAAGATTTTTTCTGTTTTGTAGAGATCTCGCCATTTATTTAGATCACCGGTTTCTTTTACTGACAGCTCCGTCTCATTTATGCTGTCCGATAAATAGAAAATTTCTAATCTCCAATTTAATAAGAAAAGTTACATGTAAACAAAAGACTTTAACTTGCTTCGTCTAATGCAATGTTTATAAAAAGAACTAATTTTAAATAATTTAAATTTTTCTTGTGAAATTTTCATACATTTTTCTCTTAATAAGTAGTATTTTGGATAAAATGAATAATAAACTTATAAAATGTTCACTTAATATTTTTTTTTTTCTCAAAAATTTATAATTTCCTGTAAACTGTACCGAAAATTCTTTTTCTTGAAAATGAAATGAGAAGCAGAAATTGTATGCCACTTTTCATTTATGAAAATGAAAAAGTGGCATACAATTTCTGCTTCTCATTTCATTTTCTGCTTCTGAAAAGTGGAATACATTTTCATAAATGAAAAGACAAAAGCGAACTTCTATTGACATTTGCGTATCTCAAAATGTAAAAAAGGAAGAAATTGTAAAAAAAAAATATTGCCTGAGACAGCAATTCAAAAATATACAGATAGCATAAATATATACCGTATATTATCAAATATATACCGATCCGTGTATAAGCCGATAGTGAGTTTTTCTTTAAGAAATTTACCATAGTTCAAAACTCGAAATAAGCCAAAATGAAAAACATTTCAAAATTTTTCACTTCAAATATTTATATAATTATTCATAAAAATATATTATTCATAAAGTTTAAGTATTATAGTTAAATTAAATATCGTATAAAAGTTTCATGGGAATTGTATCATTTTTAACTTAGAAATATTTGTTATGATAAATTCAATATTGTTTTTGATGAAATTTCTTTTCATCATATTTTGAAGTATTTTAATGTATTACTGTAATATTAGTTAACACTTTAATAAATAATGTTAAATAATTCCATGATTTGAATATACAAAATGGAATTTCTATCAAAATACTATTATTACATTTGAACTGTTTTTGTAACATTAATTATATTATTATTATCATTACAACAATTTGAAGACTTTTAAATCTAACAATAATAAAAATTATCTAAGTCAAATAAAAATACATAATATTCTATAACACCGTAGAAAATTATGATACGAAAAGAATTACAACTTAAATGAATTGTTTGAAATATTTAATTTTTGTAGTTTACACGATTGTAATATTTTAAATATATTTTTGTTTCTTTCAACTATGTTACATAGAATATTTATATTTCATTTCCTATTTTCTTATTTATCAATATTTATACACAATGGTTTTTTTTTTATGATTTGTCAAAAGTTAAACCATTAATCGTGATCAGTGTTTTGCATCTACGATTGAGATTTCATCTTGATTTCTGCACTTTTTCATCTTTTTTTCTTCTAATAAAACTAACTACACAAACTAACGTCGAAACATTCAAAATACCGAAAGAATTCACATAAATTACTTTTTAATCAAGAATTTTGTTAAAAATAGAATATTATAGGAAATAAAGTGAGTTATAAAATTAAGATGAGTGAATATATGAATATTTTAATTCTATGAATGAAAATTAAAAAGGGTTGATTTTCTATAACTGGGAATCACTTGACCATATTCCGCCTGAGCAGCTAATTAAGCGGAAATAGTTGAAAGATCAGCATTGTGTGAGCAATAAAAGAGGAGGATCTTTCTTCTAGGAAATTTAATAGCCTCAAGTATTACCCCTTCTTCAATAAATAACTCTTAGATAACGGGATTGTAGTTATCCTGTGTTATAGTGAGGTAGGTAGTCTTTCCTTCCAGCTTTAAATTTTTTAATTTTGTTCGAATCAGTGAGTTTGGCGATTACTACTACATTTTTCTAACTACTGCAGACAAGGGAATAGAGTTAGTAGATTAGTAGTAGAATTTTCTGTAAATGCCATCTGATTTTTGTAATTTGGTATCGTCTGTCACGGAACCAATAGATTCAGTTTATCTGTTTTTTCCCCCAAATTATCACCATTTAAACAGGTGGAGAGAGAGGACAATTCTTGATGCTAAAAATGAAGAAGTCTACGAAATGAACAAATGCACAGTCACTGAATACAAATATTTTGATATCGCAGTATAAGCCAATGAGGTCATTATGTATACATCATATTTTCTAAACTCATTTGATCCTGCTGGATTACAATCACATCACCTTTCACTTAAAGTGGGATCTCCATAATTCTATTACGAGACTACGACCCGCCAAAACTTTGCGATGACTCAAGGCTGTGTGTGAAGAAGATCCTGGCCAATGTATTTGCAGTGACTATTTTAACAGGAAAGGTAAAGGTTGAAACTTTTGATACCATGGACACCACTCATTCAAGCGGATTTCTTTAAATTTCTTACTTCTTTTTTCTTTTAAAAGAGATTGCGATTTCCAACACGATCATTATCGAGTTCTTAATTATTTCAGACATTTTCTGTATTGATAATCCACCCTTGCTTAACTAAATAACTAACACACAAAAAAAAAAAAAAATGTAATTTTTTTTACCACCAAAATATTCCAATCGCTCAAATTGTCTTCTTGCTTTAGAGATTTTAATTTAATTGTCTTATCTGATATTTGAAAGCTTGTACTATTTAAAAGCGACTTTTGTTTTTGGCCAATTAATGTATCGATTTTTTAGATTCTTTAATTATTCTCCAGACTTTTTTTTTAATAAAATTAAATTTTGAAGAAAATATGCTTTTTGATAACTGAAATTTTTCTTTTAAATTATTTTCAATCTAATGATAAATGAATTAATACACATAAATATTTTTGCCAGCTATATATGTTTTTTCTGTAATGTTTGTTTGACCAGGGGGCCTGATGGCCGAGTGACTAGCGCTCTGACGTTCGATTCCACAGTTGTAGATTCGAGTCCCGGATGTGCCATGGATGTTTGTAGTGCTTCGTAATCCACTTTAAATCATAGGTATCTGTTTTATATGACTGTAGAGTGCTTCGCGTAGGGATGACAGCTCTGTCCCTTAAGAATAAAAACATCTCCTGTCTTGAAATCTGTCAGTAGACAGACGGACTTGGCCCACCATGGGCTGTTGCGCCACTGATGATGATTGGTATTTAGAACTGAAATACTTTTAATAGTCCTGGCCACTCAAAACTTATTTTTATATTCTGTAACCGTTAGATCGTGTTTCATCTGAAAATAATATTGTACTCAGAGTGTAAAATAACTGTTTTCATTCAATTTCTTTTACCTTGTGCTTCATGGATGTATGCTACGAATATACCGATGATGTTGATAGGACATTGCCTTCGGGGTTCTTTTTTAGGTATAACGGCTCCTGCATTAGCTTATCATATGGGAGAAAAACTTGCATCGGGCAGCTAACTATAATTAATTAATAAATAATAATTTGGTTTGTTGCTCTACTGTAATTTTTGCACCTTTTAGCCTAATTAGACTGGGCATTTTAACGTGGATTCCGAAACGTTAACAAACATCCATGCCACAGGCACGATTCGAACCTGAAGCCTGTGATACCAACGGCCAGAGTGCTAGCCAATTGGAAATCAGGCCATAGGGGGAAACCATGGATCGAGAGAAATAAACAATGCTATAAAACAAAAATTCACGACATAAGAAGGAATTAAAGTTAGAAAAATGTATAAACAGAAAAAAAAAATATAATAAAATAGCCCAGTAGCGCGCTAAGTAGCCCACAAGTACCAGATAAAATAGCCTAGTAGTACTAAGTAGCCCAGAAGTGCCAGGTAAAATAACCCAGATGTACTACTGACAACGCATGCAAGCTAGAGTCCTAGAAAACTTAGAATATGTTTGGTTTGCCGCTCTACGGTAAGTTTTTCCACACTTTAGACTAATTAGACCAGACGCACAATTTGACATGGATTACGAAGCACTAACACATATATTCATGCCACAACCAGGATTCGAACCCGAAGCCTGTGGTACCAAAGGCCAGAGCGCTACCCAATTGTTCATCAAGATGCTAATTGCCAATGAGACGTTTCACACACATTAACACAGTCGCCCTCAAATCCACTTGTTTCTGAAAATAGTGACTAAAAACGCCACCGGCAGATAATTTGAACTCGAATTCTTCTGCACGATAGCTACGCACATGACCCCTGAGCCACGAATCAACCACAAATGCCATTTGAAGAAAAATCATAATAATCTTTTATACTTATTCTTACAGGCTTAAATAAACTAATTCTTTTAAATATTTGCATTCTTTAATATTAATTAACCACTATTTTTCCAAAAATTCTGTAAGAGTTCGGAAAGAAAAATAAACATATCTGAAAGGATTTCAAATAACAAATGTAAAAGGAAAGTAATTTATAATTTAAAAATTTTCCAGACAGTATTAATAGTCGTTTGAGATTTAAAAAAACAATTATTAAGTTCGTATACTATTTCCTAAATTAGAATATTATTTAAAAAAAAAAAAGAATAAACTTAATTAAAAATTGTATTTACACCGAATAAGAACAATTCTATATCAATTTCCAAAAAAATGTTAGTTGATATATTTTTAGTGTATGCTATCTTAACAAAAAGACAACTTAAAAACAACAACAACAAATGCTCTTTGGTTTTTTTTAATAATTTAATTTCATCCTATTTGCATTTATTGACAAAAACAATAATTTGTAATTATTGCGTGTCGGTTTATACTACTTTTATTTTTAAAAAATTGCTTATGGAATATAAATTTTCTATAAATTTCTTGATTTTCTAAATTGTGAAAAATAAATCAAATTGCATTTATAGTGATAATTTAGTTAAATTTATTTATAATGAATATTTGCTTTTTAAACTTCATAAATTTTGGATAGAAATTATATGTTTTACAAAAATAAGAAATTACATAGTGACGATAAACTGAATTTGATGTTTATATTTATATACATCAATTTCAATTCATCAATTCATTTTATCAATGCTTTTACTTTTCGTGTTTGCAATTTGTAGGTTATTAGTAGGATTAAAATTAAAAAGAAAAAATTACGGTTTATACTATGTTTCATGTAATAGAGGAAACAATAAATATAACTAATATATGATTAATATATGATTCAGTACTTACGTGTACAAAATTTTTCATTATGCAGCCATTTTATTTGAACTGAAAGCTTTTTCGTGTCAATACACTTGACATTACTTTCCCAATTCGATAAAAATCACTATCTTATATATTTTCTGCGCTGTTCATCTAATGTTCAATGTTCGTCAGAATCAATTTTTAAGACAAATTCACTTAACAATTTTATTTCACAAAAAAAATGCAGATTTATAGATTTATAAATCATCCGTTATTTATTTTATTAAACATTCTAATTTTTGCAATGAATCATTAGCAGACGATTATTAATTTCTGTTAACGGAATAATTTTTTGTCTCGTGAAGTTCTTGTTTTTTTTTTTTAAATTTTAATTTTTAATTTAAATAAAAACTAATTAAGTAAGGAAAAAATCTAATAAGAACAACCACAATTTTTATTTCTCTGTTTAATAAATGGAAAACGTTTTGAATAATATATTATAAGTTTATTCTGTTTCAAAATTCTAATTATTTAAAATGGCATTAATATAGAAAAACCGCAATAAACAAATAACTTAAAACGATTTTTTTATATTTATGATCAAAAGTGTTGCCAAATTTAATCACTAATTAATATACTTTATTTATATTATATTATTATTGTGTTATATTATACTCATTATTAATAATTAATATTTAATTAATATTATATTAATTAATTGATTTTTATGTATTATTAATTAATAATTATAAAAAATGAAAAAAATAATATCAAGAAGAATAGAATAAAAAAGTTTTTACTAAAATATACTTAAAAGAAAAAAGTAATTTTGATACTAACTTTTAATAATTGTTTAGAATAATTTTTCCTATAATAAAATTTTTTTTTTTAAAAAAACAAAATTCATACGGCTCATTTACATTTGGCTACTATATGTTTATGGCTATTTTATATTGTATTTTAAGAGTAAGTGCTTTTAAAAAAAAGTAAATAAACAATAATATTTTTAAGAATACATTTTTTTTTTACTTTTCAGAATAAAAAAAAAATGGAATTTCAATTAATATATAATTTTCAGGCTCGGTGTGAATTTCTTGAAGAGGTCGAAGGTTACGTTGTTGCAGAAAACGATTTTTTTTTATTTTATTTTTTTGTGAACTCAAAAATCAAGAATTTTTCAAAAAGGCCTTGCCAAAAATTATTTTTATGTTTAAAAGAAGAAATCACTCTTATTGCTGATTAATACGGAGATCCTTGGCTTGGGAACGGCCTCTAGCCCCTTCGATGTTGAAACTTAGTGGTGGTCTCATGCCATTTGAGAATAAGAAAAATAGATAATTAAATGCCCTTTTTTTTTAAAAAAGAATAATTTATAGAATAACATTATAAAAAATAAAAAATAAGAAAATTTCAAAGTGTAGATGTTGATGAAATCAGTTGCGTGCAATCAAAAAATAAAACAGAATGAGCAAAGGTCAAATTAGGAGAAAAGCGAACGTTGGGGTAATAAGATGAGTCAGAGCATGAGAAAATCGTCAGGATAAGGAATTAATTAAAAATATTTCGAACAGTGCGAGGTCTTTTTGCTATGTTTGCGGTAAGAAATATCATAATCGTAATTATGTAGGATATTTAAAACAGGGTTATTGATGTTTTCTAGAATCTAGTCGAAATTTTGTGAATAAATTGTCTTAAATTTGGAAGGAAAAAAAGGAAAGGAAATCATTGTTTTTTAAAAATGTAAAAAGAAATTATTGCTTTATTTTTTTTTTTAAAGTAGGAGTAGTAGTTGGGATAACAACATCCTAAATCAATAGCAAGTGACAGATTCTTTTTGCTGGGTCGTCTGCTTACTGACCGACAATGGCCTCAGAGAAGAGAAAGAAAAAGTCGTTGTGGGCAGAAGTGAGAAAGTTTGTCTTTCTCGGGCATAAAAAACGAAAACGAAAATCAATTTCTCTTTAGGAATTGTTAGCTTGACAGGTGTGTTTGTACTTTTTTTTTTTAATCAACGATTAAAAAAATAGCTGAATTTTTTTCGTCATAAAATTTATTTGTATTTAAACTTATTATAATTTAGAAATATTATTTTTTAAACTCCTTCTATTAGCTCACACTCTCTCTATATATTTCTTGTTCAAATTTTCAATCGTTAACAAAACACTTTTTTATTCATCCACTCAAGTGCAAATACATTTTTTTTTTTAACTTGTAGTGGATGACACTGGATGTTAATGCAGTTTTTCAAATATTAATTCATTCCTTAAATTTAATTAATTAATTTTAGTTTTTTTTAGATTTAAGTTGCATGTATCTACCATTAGATGGCGCCAGATAAATTTAAAAAAATGAATGAAAATTATTTATAAAGGACTTCTTGCAATATAGTGAGAAAAAAAAAGAAAGAATTAACTTTAATTTTTTTTTATATTACTTGTTTAAATTAATATTTAGTAGTTTCGTATAGAAAGATGGCATTTTACATCATAATAAAAAAAATAATTGATAGCTCTAAAAATTTTAACGTGAAATCAAAATAAAGAATAATTTGTTAAAGTTAAATAAATTCAAAATGTAATCTTAGAACACATTGAAATGCATAAATAATATGATATATATATATATTATATTATATATTAGTGTCATATGTTATATATACTATATATTAGTGGATTTGCTTAAAAAGATAACATTTTGCATCATAATAAAATTTTTTAATTCATCGCTCTAAAAATTTTAATGGGTAATCTAAATAAAGAATAATTTGTTAAAGCTAATTAAATTCAAAATTTTATTTTTAGAACACACTGAGTGAAATACATAAATAATATCATATATTATATATTAGCATTGTATTACATATTAGTATTATATATTATATATTAATATCATAAATTATAGTAGATTCGCATAAAAAGATGGCATTTTACAGCATAATAAAAAAATCTTATTGATCGCTTTAAAAATTTTAATGTGTAATCAAAATAAAGAATAATTTGTTAAAGTTAATTAAATTCAAAATTTATTCGTAGAACACATTGAGTGAAATACATAAATAATATCAAATATTTGGATACTTAAATGTAAAAAAAAAAACCAGAAAAAAGCCAATAAAGTTTATTCCATTAAATATTACAGAGATTCATATTTAACTATTATTAAAATTATCGTTTAATTAAATAATAACAAGTTTTTTGTTATTATTTTATAAAACTCTGGCGTTATATGTATGGCACACAACAGAGCTTCCATTAATAAATTCATGTTTATTACCCCCATGGAAATATGTTAATACAACATTACATACATTTCTACGAATACTATAAGATGATCAGTGTGAAATTTATTTTTAAAATCATTGTTATAAAATATTTAGATAGTAAACATGTCAAAAATCGCGCGTTTTATTAACCCAAACCCACAATGACACTACGCCTCGAGTTCATTGTTATTTCATAAGAATAGATTTCCAACATTTCTGTGCTCATTTGTTGCAAGTTTGTGTTAAATAGAAGAAATTTTGGCAAAGATGAAACTTATCTCCCATCCCTGCCAACTTTTCAAGCTTTGAAATCGTTATGAATTAAGAGGCCGGAATCTTTGATGGTAAAAAAAAAAACTGGCAGGTCACATCAAAACTCGATATGCCACTAAAAGCATATTTTGGCACTAAGATCGAGCATTGATATTTATTCCACTTCGTAGCCAAGCATTTCACAATATGTCATATCAAAATTGTTCTATGGATGAAATGAATTCTCTCTTTGGCACCCTATGCCAACCAAATAGAACAATACAAATAAAAGACATTCTTTAAGGTCATTTAAAGTGAAACAACTGGAGCTGGTAATAAAATATATTTGAAAGTGTAGGCATCTATCAGTGTAGTTAAAGAAAATGTCTTGTAAACATTTTAAAAGCGAACACTGTTTCTTTAAAAAAATTTTGATTTGAGTAATTACATATTTTAATTTATTTAACATGGAATAGTACTCTGTAGGAAATTATCTGAAAATATATTATGAAAAACATCGTATTGCAATTGAACTTTTTCAACAAATAAAAAAAAAAAAGTCTCAAAATTGCCAAGTTTGGAGATATTTTCTTCTGCTGGTAAGTACAGAGTACAGTTGATGAATTGCCATAAAAAGTGTTTCATTTGACAGCAAATCAAATCATATCAATTAAAATTGATCCTTTCACCATTTTTAGGAGATGACACATTGCAAAGACCTGTTTCAAATTTTGTAATTCATCAAATTTTTGTAAATAGAAACACTCTTGGTATGGGGACTTCATGTGCTCAGTTTTTTTTTATCTAAATGTCCTTTTTTGTTCTGTGCAATGATGTATTTAATACAGTTCTTCTCTTCTAATGTATACATTTTTATCTGATTTCATACAAATCTATGTAAATAGAGGCACTCAGCATTTAGGAAGGTATTGCAGATATCTCCTCTCCTACTTGAGCTAGAATTAGTTCGAGTAAGTTTGGAAACTTAAAGAGTTTTGTTAGCTGAGTTTGTTAGTTCGAAAACTCTGCTACTAAGACATTTCAGACGTCTGTGAATAATTTGCTAAAATTTGCATTTCGATTTTTCCGTAACGTTTTAAACCAAGTGACACATAGGTAAAACGTATCTCATACTAAAACATTTACACAGAATTAGAGAGAAGCTAATTATTCTGCTTGTGCAGAACCATTGCATTTACCACTTAAATATGATTACCTGATTATTTTTCTGATAATGAAAAGCTTCTCAATAATTCACAAAATGTTTCATATATTATCTAATGACCTCCACAATTATTTTTAAAATTTTTTTTACAAAATTATATGAATTATGATTGAAAACAATGAGATTCACTTTAAATTTTCTATAACTTTTATAGTAATTTTGGTTTATTTTAATCATTTGTATTAATCTGCAGGAACTGAAGCAATTTATACAGCTACTATGTCATGAAATCGGATTTCGCTTGAATACGCTACGATCAACCGAAGTACCTCACATTGAAATTTATTTGCAGTTGCATTGTGTATTAGTAAAGATATCTTATTTCTGTCTGTTCTTGTTTTCTTCACATTGCTTCCACCACTTCGCGGACGCAATATATTATACCAAGGAGATTAAATGACGTTTTGAACACTATCAAATATATATATTTTAAATACAGGAGGATTCACAACTGCGTGAGAAATCTTCTGGGAGGGGTAGGTTGCTTAAAGACTAATCAGGATTAGATAATAATGAAGAATTGAAAACTGCATTATCATGTGCGAGTGTGCAAATAACACGGATTATGATAGCACCACATAAGTAAAGAAAATTGTTTTATTCATAAAAATGTAGCAATTGGAACATTAAGAGACTATTATTGTTCGAAATTCCGCTCACTAATTGCACCTCTCTGTTTTGAACGACCACGCAGTTATGCAGATGCATACGACAAACTGTAATCATACACCAGACCTTTAAATTTCAGACAGAATAAATTAGGAGATGGTGAAGGCCAATGAATGAAACCAACACGCCCGACAGAAACGTTGTCGAAATATAATATTCAAATGCTTACAAACGTAACTTGCTGAAATGAGCTGGGACTCCATCATTCAGAAATCGCACATCCCGATGTAGCGACAGTTGGATTTTTTGGTCATTCAACAGTTCGGATTAGAGTTAATCTAAAAAAATCTTATAACACCAGCAAGATATGAGTGCAATTAGATTGATTAGGGAGAGACTGAAACGAATTGCAATTGCTCGTGTACTCACACATGGAGTGCCTTTTGCATGACGAATTAGATTTTTTTCAATTCAGATGTCCGTATCGTTCTGTCCTGATTTATGAGGAGAGCCTCAAAACATCTTTTTGCACCTCGATTTTTTCTATTCAAACTTAGTTATCCCATAAATCCCCCCCCCCTCCCTCTCGTGCTGTGAGACAGTTTCGAAAGCATCCCTGTATTCTTCAAGATTTAACCAAATGATTGTTTTCCTTTAAACGATAAAATATTTTTTTATTTTTATTATAAATTTAAGTAAATTTAACTTTTAATTAAAAATAAGAAAGAATTAATTTTTTTGTGTGTGTTTTTGTAAAAAAAACATTCATATGCAAGTTTGTTATGAAAATATTCATAACCGAAGGGTTAGCAAAGAATATTTCTTGAAAGAATTTAGAATTTTTTAAGCCGACTTCTGATTCTTATCCGTAGTTTTATCTACTATAATCTTTACTAATGGATTTAGAAGAATTTAAGATTTAAATTCAATAACTTTTATTTAAATCATATATTTCTATAAGAACATTTTTTCATAACTTTAAAGATGCAGTATTTGCACCGACTGAAAAACATTATTGTACTTTACATTTGATTACAAAAAATGCATATCTCCTGTAAAAATCATTGTACCAAATTAACAGGAATACCAAAATATTGTAGAGCAACTTTAGACAATCAAAAGAAAGTTGCATGTGTATTTCAAGCACAACGATGCTATATTTATAACGCATTAAATCTTATTTTTTTCTTAATAATAGGATGGCCTCCATAAGATCTTCTTTCATTGTGGATCCAAGATAGCTTTTATAAGCCTTCGTGTTGAAAAAATTCTCTCAAGAAATACTTGGTTTGCAAATAAGTAAGTGTCTTTACTACTGGTTTTATTATTAAAGGATACAATAAGCTTCCTCCTTAACATTTAATTTTAACATTTTTTCCTAGAATTCAGGAAAAATAAAAATTATTTTTATAAAACAGTCGGGAATCGTATTTTTAAATCTGACACTTAAATATGTCCTCCAGTGGCCTTTTTTCTTCCGAGAATTAATCTTCTAATATTTAAAAGCTACATTTTCCTCCCGAATTCAAATAATGGTTGCCACAAAATCTTAATTATTTCAACAGCATTAAAAAGAAACATCACAAAACCACAGAAAAATATAATGCATTCGAACGGCGCTTTCATCGTGAACTATATAACATTCTAAAAATAAAGAGTAAAATATTTTTGCGGGGGAATTCAAATAACGGCTTTTACAAACCCTTAACTATATCAATATATTACAAAGAAAATAATTATTTCATAATCAAATGTAAATTATTAATAAAATAAAAAATTGTTTCTGTTGTTTGTATCGTATTTTCATGAGTGGCAGCATCATAAAAAGTTGTTAATATTCTGTATCAGTGGCCGACATTCGCTATAAGAACAATCTCGGAATAATCAGTAATTTATCGGAACAATTATTTAAAAAGAATCTATATTTCTGTTCTTATTTGTTTTAAATAAAAATTCTGCAAATTACAATCAAAGTAGCAATAAAATAATCATTATAGTATTTGGTAAAAAAGAAGTTATGAATTCCTCTAATTGCAGTGTTGTAATCCTAAAGAAATTGGCGGAACATTGGCGAAATATTCCTGGTGTAAGATTGGCGATTTCCTCAGGATACTGATTCCAGATTATAACCGAGAATCCTTCTGATCTAATATTTTTAGTGCCATTGCTTGTGAGCAAAGTTGGTAGAGGAGGATAGATGTCGAATGATTGTTTTCCTATGCGGTCATTTAACAGATTTCCCAACACTGGCCTTTATCGTGTTACAAATGCGTTTCCGATCCTACATTGTTTTTCTGATTCGTCCTTGCCAGAAGTATGCACCTACTGACGCGAATCATCTTGTATATATTTTTTGTAGCACTTAAAAGGCACTTAGTGCATGGACACACAATTCTGGCATAATTCAATCGATCATTACAGCATGGGTAAAAGTATTTAAGTGGACCCCCTTTTCTCACAAGCAATGGCACCAGAAAAATTTATAATGACAATTATCAAGCATGAACTATAAATATGGTATTGAAAAAATACCAAACTAACCTAGGCAATACTGATTCTGATCGGCAGTTATCTAATTCTGATTCGTAATTGGCAGAAATATGTACCTACTGTCGCGAATCGTCTTGTATATATTTTTGTCTTGGATACATAATTCTGACATAATTCAGTCAACCATTTTAGCATGGATAAAAGTATTTAGGCGGACCCACATAGCTCACAAGCAATTGCACCAGAAAAAATTTGTATATGGTATCGAAAAAAAAAATTCGAAACTGACCTAGACAATACTGATTCTGATCGGCAGTTATCTAATTCTGATTCGTTCTTGCCAGAAGTATTACTTTTCGAAGCAAATTCTCCTGCATGTATTTTTGTACCACTTAAAGGCTCATAGTGCATGGACACATAATTCTGACATTATTCAGTCCACCATTAATTCGTTACTGCAAAATCTATTGCAAATTTCCTCAAAATATGTTTTTCAATCGAAGTAAATAATATTATTGTTGTTTTTTGCTTGTGCTAATTCTGTTGTCACTTTGATATTGTTCTTATCATTTAAGAGAGGAAATATAAACGCTATAGAATTATAAAATTTTAAAGATAAACTAAATAATATATTATTCATTCGAAATCATCTAAATCAGGGCTGGCCAACCCGCGGCACGCCTTGAACATTTTCTGGCCCGTGAGATTTATCACACTTATATATTTATTTTATAATGGCCAAAGAAGTGAAAATCAATGTATTAGAAAAATACATTATTTGTGCATCCATATATTCAAATATTAACTGTCGAAATTATGAGAGAAAATTAACTTTGATTTTAAAATAATATTCTTCCTAATATATGACAGATATTGCCTGTTTTATTTATGAGTTTATAGTTAACCAATTGACCAAATACAAATCACGCTCAAACATAAGGGACACTATCCTGCAACACCAATTACGATGTTAAAATACCCAAATTGAGATCGATTTGCAAAAGCTCAGTGAAAGAGTGGAGAAACAAATATCGCACTAATAAAATAAATATTTTTTAATGATTTCCTTATATCTTTAAAAATTCCTTATATCATCATCATTTCATTTTTCATTTATATTTAGATATTTTTTATATTTCATTTTTTTAGTGTTATATATTTCTTTACAATGTACGTTTAGTATCATTATTATTATATTATCTATGTTTACGTGTAATAATAATAGTAAACACAACAGTAATAATCATTATGTTTCAATTTTTCACTCCAAAAAATGTTTTTAGTGGGTCTAAATATAATATGGGAATATAAAACTTTATTATATGCGGCCCGCGGAGTTATGATGCATTTCGAAAGTGGCCCGCAAGATCATTTGGGTTGGTCACCCCGAAACTAAATAATAAATTATTTCATAGCTGATAGTAATGAAGTTTGAAAATTTATTTAAAATTCGACATAATAAACAACATTTTTTGTTAATTTAATTTATTAACAGAGATAACTCTTTTTTTCTTTTCGCAGGAAAAATATAGCATTATTTTTATTCAAATATATGACTGAATTATTCAAAATTTTTATTCTAAAAAACATTAATGAAGCTATTTTGGAAATCGCAATGTTAATGTAGGGTATTTATTTTAATGCGGATTTATTTGAAGTATTGTATTCTAAATGGAAAATTTCCAGATGTTACATTTTAAAAGCTTCAGAATAGTTACTGAGTATAAACAGCTGCCATTTATATATTTTTATTATCCCCAATTTTTTATTTTTTATTATTCCTCCAATCAATAATAAAAATAGCAATGACAGGTGTTTTGATTATTTAAAGAGGAGAATGAACTACAACAACAGAGATTTGCATATGTTGCATATGTCTTAAATTAAGCAAATGCAGTTAGCTTCAATCAAAGAGAGATATTCTGAAAAGAACAATTGTTCTCGTTAGAAATTGCTATCTTTCTCTCGAATAAAGGCAGTTTAGAATTCTTAGAAAATGAAAAGGCTTAATAGAATTTTACTTATTGCTATCAAAATTTTTTCTCATTTCATAGATAAATGGAAAAATCAAGGAAAATTATTTCAATTTGCTATTCAGTTACAAGATATATAATCTGAGTTCAAACTTTCACTTACATTTGACGAAGAGTGCTTAAGATAAATCGGAAATATGGCTCGCATATTTTATTGATTGATGAATATTTTTGACTTCAAAAGTTTTTCTTAGTGAATAAAGTTTAAATATGTGAGTGTGTGATATCTATTTGTGAATTTTATTGAATTTTCTAATCCGGATAGATATATAACAGAAAAATCCCTTTCAGAGGACTTTCAGAGGTAATTGCACTGAATATAGCTCGTCTTACTAGACAGAAAATTCAAACCAAGCAATATAACCGTTGATGAGAGATTCTTTGTCACAATCAGTACCGAGTTTATTCAAACAATGATGTTGTATAATAGCATTTTTCTCATGGAAAGAGATATGGCATTTCTGTTCCCAGGAGAAAGGAATGTATATTCTTTAGAAAATGCATAATAACAACTTATCACTCAAATCTGACAGCAGATAATCAGCATCATGGATAATGATACATCATGAAATTAGTGATTGTATGTTCGACCATCACAGGTCGAGACAATTACAGATGGAATATGGACAAACACAATGAGTTGTTGCATCGTGTTTGGTGATAGACGATGAGATGAGGAAGCATCAACTCCAATGAGAAGTGAAGGAAGGTGACCCGCCCCCTCTTGACGGATTTTCTTAAAGTGAGATTTTTGGAGAAGGAAAAAAGAGAGTTCTGAGACGAGTCGACTAGAAGTGTTATTTTTCTCTGAAAGTGACCAAACAGGCTGGAGATTCTGTAGGTTTACAAAGTGATCTCCTAGTGGATTCGTGTATCATGCCGTCTGATAATTAAGGCCTGCCGCATACCGAGGGCATTAGATTCGTCGCAGACTCGAGAACTCTGAAATTCTCTTGGTGTGAACTGCACTTGGAAATCAATTGATATCTTTAATTTTTGTTTTTTTGTGAATAATAATTTGTAATAACCCAGAGTTCTGTTTTTATATGTATATGTTTGTGTGTATGTGTAATGCTAATAAATAAAAATTAAAGTGTTCCCATGAACCTGAAAGTGCCTACTTCTTAAGGTCGTTATAAGTCAAGTATAGGCCGAGGTGTTAGAAATGGGCACAATAAGTAGGAATGCAATATTTATATTCTTGAATGCTAGCTAAGGTACACTAAATCTTGAACACAAAGGATGAGGAGCAAAAAGTTTGAAGTCGTTAATAAATATTTTCAGAAGAAATATACATAGTATTGCAAAGTATATTATAATATTGCAAATCAAATTAAAACCTGCGTTATGTTTTTCAGAATATCATTGTTATAAAAATATTTTGGAAGCAACAATTTTACAATTATTTAACAGAAATTTTTTGTTTTGTGAATAAATTTGAAAACTACTTTCCTGCCTCTACATTTGTAATCTTGTCTAAGAAGCAACAAATTGAATATTGCTGAATAGTTAACAGAAATAAGAAGTAGACATGGTTTTGCAATTTAAAGTACATTGCAGAACATTGCAAAAGGGATAAAGCAAAAGGCATTGCATTTTTTTGGTTATCCATATTTAAGAAAAGAATTTCCAGATAAAACAGAAAAATCAATAGACATAAATTTTCAGCTTTCAAGAAAACTTATTTGTGTGAAGCGTGCTTTTCTACCATGAACAATAATAAAAGCAAAAATAAGGGCTAAAAGTTTTTGTAAAAGATTTAAGAGATGGACTTTATAAGATTTACCGTTGAAAAGAAGTTATTCTAAAAAAGAAGAGCGAGATTTCGATTCTTATTAAATGTTAAATTATAAGAAAAAAAAAAAAATATTTGAATTTGTTCTTATAATTTTATTTTTAATCTTTTCGGTACATATTTTTTTAATTTGCTTTATTGTGTCAATGAACAAATGAACCTACCAACCCACTGGAAAATGTTATTTTTATCCCGGAGATTTCAGAATGTGACTGTTTACTCTACCAAATTAAACAAAATATTAAATAGCAAATTTCAATTTATTTTAATAGAAAATATGAAGAAAACAATGTCTTTTAAAGATATATTCTCTAAAAATTAATGATTCTTTTTATATTTAATGTTTTAAGGCTTTAAAGATCTTGCTGAATATTGATTTTTGGTAGTGAGATGAGCTCGCTGTGGAATGCGACAAGGCAAACCCGTCCAAAAAATTCTCTTGGCGTAGGTCAAAAAGCCTTTCTTTAAACTAAAAAATAAGGAAAAGAGGTTGCGATTACCTGATGCCATTTCTAAGGATATTCATTACAAAATATAATATATATGCTACCCCCTGATTAATGCTGAATCTGCCAAATATTTGCATTTACAAGACGAGGACATCAGGTCAAAGTAGGAAGAGTTTGAAAACCACATCACAGATTTATCACCATGTGATTTATTAATATAATTATAAATGCCAGTAAAATATATATATGTAGGATTTGTTTGTGTGGTAATCAGCAGGCGGCAACACATCACGGTTGCTTGTCTTTGACAGAGCCTGTTTACAACTGTGGGGAGTATTCAACTTTGAACTCTGACCCCACGAGAAGGGAACAGGTCCCCGTAGATGAAGGAAGAGTAGAAGAACGCTGGCGGACAACGAGAGAGGAGCGAATTGGGGCAGGCTGCGTCAAGCAGCGAGAGAATATGTTTACCACTTAATTAATAACTAATATAAATATCATTGTAAAATAGCGTGTAATTAAATGGCTTTATTTAATGAAACATCGCATTACTTCATTGTACAAAAATTGTGGGGCCGGGATGAATCTATTGGAACCGGTTGAAGTTCTACATATATGTGACATAATGAAGGAAATAGCAAAATCTAAAAGTCACAGAACTATTCTGAAGGGCACTATCTTTCAAAAAATATTGCATAAGAGTTTTTAAGTAGAAAAGATAAATATTTAATACATCTTGGAAATTTCTTTGTATTGTTAACTCCTATGAAAAACACATCGTTATCACCCAATTAATTCTTATTACAAAATAACGAAATTAACGCTTTCTATTTTCCAAAGCATTTTTTATTCTGCCTCATTTCCTTTTCGAAATTGTGTTTTCGATTTTCTCCAATACTTTATTTGACTCCTTTTTTTTTTTTTATTAATACCTCTTCTACTTTATATTTCTTTTCTCTTGTTAAAAGATAAGGAAAAAAGAAAAATTTGGCACCGATATCGGATATTTTTTGGCATTCTCTGACGCACATTTTTTTACGACATTAAATGACACTTGTTTTCTGTAGAAGAGGCAATCCTTCTTTTCAGAGTTGAAGACATTTTTTTTAATATTCTGCTATAATGCAACAAACACAACATAAGAATTATAAAATTTTGACAGCCAACTAACAATGCATATATATGTGTGTGTGAATTTGTGTATGTATTCTTTAACGTGTCTAGCCAAAAATACGAAGATATTCTAATTATTCTTTTTATTTAAACAAAGAACATTTTTATCATCCTGCGCCATCTGGTGGTGTAAACTAGAAATCTCCTTTAATGAGTAAATCGTTAAAACATTTATTCAATTAATGTTAATTGTTTCAAATAATCAATTTTTGGAAGTTAAGTGATTGTAATATTTTTAAATATATTTTTGTTTCTTTCAAATATTCTGCTATATGAGTTTTTTTTTTTTACTCTCAAAAATTTGTAAATATTGATTAAAAATAATTTTTTCTTTACGAAGAGTTTTCAATTTATCACCATGTGATTTTCTAAAATAATTTTTAGAACATTTCGAAGGCCACAATATTTCTAAAAATATGCATATTTGCTAATAACATTGTGAATAGACTTTTTAAATAGAAAAGATAAATTTTCAATACATCTTGAATATTTCTTTGTATTGTTAACTCAAAACTCAAACTCAAACATAAGAATTATAAAATTTTGACAGCCAACTAACAATGCATATATATATGTGTGTGTGTGAATTTGTGTATGTATTCTTTAACGTGCCTAGCCAAAAAATACTGGATATTCTAATTATTCTTTTTATTTAAACGAAGAACATTTTTACCATCTGGTGGTGTAAATTAGAAATTTTCGTTAATTAAAGTGAATCGTTCTAACATTTATTCCAAAGTTAATTACTTCAAATATTCAATTTTTGAAAGTTAAGGGGTTGCAATATTTTTAAATATATTTTTTTTCTTTCAAATTATCTGCTATATAGGATTATTTATATTTTACTCTTTTTTTAATTTATAAGCATTTATTCAGAATAATTTTTTATTTGCTAGTCATACCACAATTCATCGTCTTTATCAATGTTTTATATCTGCGATTGAGATTTCCTCCTGATTCCTTTACACTTTTCAACTTTTTTATTAAAAAATTACTTAAACTAATGTCTAAAACAGGGATGGCCAACCCACGGCTCGTCTTGAATATTTTATGGCACGTGTTGAGATTTATCACACTTTTACAAAATACATTTATTTTATAATGGTCAAAGTAGTGAAAAACAATGTATTAAAAAATATATTCAAAAATTAACTATCAAAATGATGAGAAAATATTAACTTTGATTTTAAAATAATATTCTTACAAATATATGACATATATTGCTTGTTTTATTTATGAGTTTATAGTTAGGAGTTCGCAGAGTAATTAAATTATATTATGCTAATTCATGAAGCACGAGAATCTTGGAACATCTAATATAACAGATTCTATGGCTCACTTTAAGTGATTTCAGTGGACATCCCTAGATACGAACGGTTGATTGTAGATAGCAGAGCAAACCGGACTCTTAGTTCAAATTGTTAGCGCTTTTGCTTCATCTTACACCTGCAAATCGTTTTTTTTTCAAAAATGAAATTGACCAAACATAAAACACGCTCAAACATAATGGACGCAACACCAATTACGATGTGCAAATACCCAAATTGAGATCGATTTGCAAAAGCTAAGTGAAAGAGTTGAGTAACAAATATCGCGCTAGCAAAATAAATATTTTTTAATGATTTCATTTTTTTATTTCGTTTATATTTATATATTTATATTTTTTTTAGTGTTATATATTTTTTTACAATGTGCATTTAGTATCATTATTATTATATTAATATTTACATATAAGAATAATAGTAAACACAAAAATAATAACTCCATATGTTTCAATTTTTCACTTCAAAAATATCTATAGTGGGCCTAAATCTAATACGGGGATATATATAACTTTATATACGGCCCGCAAAGTTATGATGTATTTCCAAAGTGGCCCGCAAGATCATTTGGATTGATCACCCCTGAGCTACATCATAAGTTGGAATTCCACATATTCTAGTTTTGATATTTTCAATCGGCCAACTACTATGTTTGCCGAACGAAAAAGATAAATTTAAAAGACTGAATACGTAGAATTGTAATCATCAAACTCTTTATTGGCACAGCATGTTTCAATGAGCATGGTGAAAATTGTAATAAAGGGTTTATATCCATCAAAGGTGCACAAATAGGACTATTATTGATAAAGTTCAAAAAATTTAGAAATTTTCACTTTCAGGCATTTTAGATTGTATATATCTATCTTTAGTACCTTTAAAAATGTTTTTTAAGCTGACCTTTTGATTATCCCTGCACATTTAGATTAATTTTCATGTAGCACCTTTTCACAAAAACAGATTCAAGAATTTAATGCCAATTGGCTAGCGCTCTGTCCTTTGGTACCACAGGCTTCAGGTTCGAATCCTGGCGTGGCATGGATGTTTGTTAGTGGTTCGGGACGTTAAACTGTAGATCCTGGTCTAATTAGCCTAAAGCGTACAAAAAATTACCATAGAGCGACAAGCAAAAACAAAACAAAACAAGAATTTAATTTACTTAAGAACTGAGTGCATTTAAATTCAATCATCATGTACAATCATAAGATTTATTATAATTCTGACATTCTTATAATTTGATCTACTTCAAATGAAAAGAAAATCGGAACTATTTTGACTAATCAAAAACAAATTCAATACCTATAACCATTTTCATAGTTTCAAATTTCGAATAAATATTGCAAAGTAGTCAATATTCATTACAGTAGTAGTCATTATTCATCATCATTATTCATGATTCATCTATTTGTTTCTCAAACTAATTCAAAATAAGAATTTTTATGCTGGTACCGGGATGCCATTTATTTTGTTAGATTAGTAGAACAGAATTTCATTGTTTTTATTATGTGTCAGCATGATTTATTTCCCATATGAGATCCGTAACGTCAACAAAAAAAAGTAAAGCTAACAAAAAGTAATTTAAAGGTGTTATTTAAAACACTAAATTAAACTTCTTCTCTTTACCATTTGACTAAATTTTCTGAATGTATAGATTTTATATGTTAAACATGCTGCTAATACTTAATAAAATCCTTTTTTTTTTTAAATCTTCTTGACTTAATAACTTAATAATAAACAATAAACTCAACTCTGAATTCATGTATTTAAATTGAGAGTTGCTTTTCATTCTCTTTTTATACTTAATGTATGCTTTTTTTTTGTTGAACATCGGTAAACCTTTTATTTTTACTGATATATGCTTTCGAAGAGTCCACTGACGTGGAGGAGAGGACATTGTCTGAAGGCATTGTCATTGAGAAAGGGACACCAGTCAAAAATATATATCAACATCGTTTTTTCCACTGTATAGTATATTTCAAATATTTTTAACATGCCTTAAAATATTAGCTTTAATTAATTATAAAATAATATAAAATAATGAAATGAAACCTATTATATTAAGTGATTATTTGTGTTTGACAGAAATACGGAAGTATTTACCTTGATTTTAATATGCAAGTTGCAATAAGATTCAATGCGAAAAATAATGTTACTCAACTATTACATGCATTGCAGGACTTGATAGAATGAAAAACAATTATTTTCAATGTGAAAGACAGTTTCTAGAACAGCACATCATCCTTTTTTCAGACCTTTATTATCGGCATCATTAACTGATGTATTTAATTAAATAAAACTAACTTCAATTAAAAAGCGAAATTCTATAGTTATAACACCGTCATTTTGATTTGATATAATTTATTACCACAATAGCATGTATGCAGAATTTTCGTAAACTATTTTAACAAAATAAGAAAAGGTGATAGTTTTTTGTTCTAATGCAGCTGGCAAACACTTAGACAGTTGTCTTGATGCCTTAAGGCTGCGCATACATTACTCACTTAGACATTGCCCAGGAAGTGCGTGTAGCCTGAAGATAAGCTACGGATGCGGAGTAAAATACCCCCACAGCGCCCTATGATCATGATAGACCGGGACCTACGGCTTAAAGTGGATTCGAATCACTACAAACATCCATGGCAGCGCCGGGACTCGAATCCGAAACCTGTTGTACCGACAGCCTGGCCCCAGAAAGGTGATAGTTAAAAACAGCATTTACTAAGGGATAGCAATCCGCTCTGATTGCCAGTGAACAATAACTTTAAAACATGCTCAATATTTTATTTTGGGATTTATGTAGCATCAACCTTGGGCACCACTTTGAGCATCTATTTTAAACCTTTCTTTTGACTCAAATAAACGCTATTGTACATCTTATTATTTCGTGTTTATTCTTCAGAATTGAAAGTTTAACTTGGATATCAAACTTTACAGTTTTCTGATATAAAGAGTAGAATGCTAACATAGGTTTTAAAGTAAATAATGTTCATTGTCATAAATACTGTCACTTTACAAATACTAAAGTTTACAAACTCCCTAAATAGCTGATTTAACTTTACATACTGTGCAACACGAGGAACATTAACTATTATACACGAAAATGAAACCTCATTTTTACACTGCATCTGTATTTTGCTACACTGTATTCTCGCTTGCTACATTACACGGATATTTGATACACTCTCCATTTGTGGCACTGTATTCTCACTTGCTACATTACACAGACATTTACTACCACCGCCCCCCACATTTTCAACACTACATCCTCATTTGTAAACTTTACTTTTCTTTTCTCCACACATACTTGAGGTTATGTTGCCCTAGCCCCTTATTATTAGTTTTGAAAGATGAGATTGGAACATTGATAAGCTTTATGTATACCACGAACAAGTCACCGACGGATGTTGAGTAGAGCTCAGTGACTTCTGGAAGGACATTTTTCATTTGCTATACAACATCTACATTTGCTATACCGAATCCTTATTTGCTGCACAGTATCCCCATTTACTCTCTGTGTCATTTGCTACACTGTAACCCCTGCCTCCCCGTTTGCAAAACTGTACTCACTTTTCCCCACAATAGTTTGTATGTTACCTTAATTCGGAAGATCAACGCATTATTCAACAAGAGGCTCCACCTCGTCCTTGATATTATAAGAACAAAAGAATTTTAATGAAAAGAAATTATGGAGACGCTTATTTAAATTATTTATGGAATTTACCAATTGATTAAAATTAACAATTATTTGTATATTTAAAAAAAAAAAAAAAGTGGATGATTATAGGAGGTTGTCAAATCTGTTTTCTATTCTTAACTGTGAACAATCAAAACCATGATTTTGGGTAAGTAATCAAAGCAGCCAATTGCTGTTTTCGAATGCCGGGCACTTTTAACTTGGAGGCCATTCGCAGCTGGAATGGCAAATATGTATCAGATTTAAAATGAGAGGGATGATGTGGATGCAGCATAGAGACGGATAGTGGGAATACCGGGCACTTTGACTAATAGTAGTGTTTGCATGTAGTGGATGCACTAAATGTATCACTAGTGGTATGTAGTATGTAGTAGATGCAGTATAGTAGGAAAGATGTACTTACTGCACTGCATCCATATATTGCAATCACAATTATAAGCGAACACAACCAAGGGTGGCATTTGAGAAGTTAGCCTGTGCTTTCGTTTTCCTCGAGATGAACAGTCTACGTATTTATAGTATTCTGCTCATACAAAGACGCGAAAGTTCCCGGTTTGATTCCATTTGTAGGGTTTTAAACCCAGCTCCAAGGAAATCTACCCCTATCCACCATGTCACTTTCTCTACAATTATAGCAACTGCCCTGTTTTATTTCTTTACATAAATAAGCATTATTATAATTACTATTTGTGACAAACTCATGCTAATTCCCGATGAGAAAAATCATATTTAAAATGCAGAAATTGAAACGATAAAGAAGCCCACCTCATAGTCCAGTGCTAGCCTGCAAGAGGGCCGAGATTCGAATCCGCTGGCAACATTATTGTAGTCACCGCTTTTAGAAAAGAGTAGTCTTAATGGCGATTGTAACAATATGTTTAAAAACATCTCTCATCGATAGTCTGGCTACCTAGCGGGACCTTCAAAGGTTTTTCTTATACTACAAGCGAATACAAGCAGGACAGTTACCCCTAAAAAGTCCTCTCGGAAGGCTCTGTCTTCCATTCTTCACCTGTTTAGTGGTACATGAAGCCCGCCGATGTTCAAGAAGAAGCAATAAATATACGAGTTTCGAGAAAAGACCTAATCGAAAAGAGCGAAAAGTTATCTGGTATAATTTGGTTTGTTGTTCTACGGTCATTCTTTGCACGCGTTATGCTAACTATAGTAGATCGGGACCTATAGTTTAACATGAATTACGAACCACTCACAAACATCCATGCACACAGCCAGAATTCGAACCTGAAGCCTGTGGTACCAATGGCCGGAGAGCTAGTCATTTGACCATCAAGCAGGGAAAATTCATCTGACAGAGTACAGAAAAAAACTTGGTTTAATTCACTGCAAATATAGTGTTGAAAACAACCCAATTAGAACTTAAGAAAAAAAGAAAAAAAAACCCCCCGAGAATTATATTAGGTGGGCTGAAAAGTTCGTAGGCTAGCATGCATAGAAAAATTCCTTTTTTTTTTTGATAGAATTTGATTTTATTGTTAGTTGCCTTCGAGGGCAATACAACGATTATAGTGGTCATACAATTTTTCGATACCATTTTTATAGTACGATTTGTCTTTAGCCTCAAAATAGGTTTCAGTTTCGGCGATTACCTCTTCATCGGCGCGAAATTTCTATCCAGCGAGCATCCTCTTGAGGTCTGAGAACAGAAAAAGTCACTGGGGGCCAGATCTGGAGAATATGGTCGATTCGGAAGCAATTCGAAGCCCAATTCATGCAATTTTGTCATCGCTTAGAATCATCAATTCGTTGTTGTTTTTGGTCAATTGTGAGCTCTGCGCGGCACCCACTTTGAACAGAGCTTTCGCATATCCAAATATTCATTCACGATATGTCCAACACGTTCCTTTGATATCTTTAGGGTCTCAAGCTATCTCAATCAACTTCATTTTACGGCTATCAGAAATTATTTTGTGGGCATTTTTGATGTTTTCATCGGTAAAAGCCTCTTTTGGGCGTCCACTGCATGCATCGTCCTCGGTGCTCATTTCGCCTCGTTTAAATTTAGCAAACCACTTCTCTACGGTTGATTTTCCTCGTGCAAAGTCCGAATAATGTTTATCAAGCCAATCCTTGGTTTCAATAGTATTTTTTTTCGCCAAAAAGCAATGCTTTATTAACACACGAAATTCCTTTTTATCCATTTTTTCAAACTAACAAAAGTTGTTTCACTAAAAATGCTATAACTCACATACTAATAGTGCAAAAATCTGTCAAATTTATACACGTGTCTTTTGAAGGTTAGGGCTAACTAAAATTCATATGGATTTAATACTAGTAGCGCTATCTATGTGTCAGCCTACGAACGTTTCAGCCCACCTGTTATATTTAATTCATTAAATAAAACAGGCATATAATATGTTATATGCTATTGGTGAGAACGTTTAACTGAAAATGACACAATGACAACATCATCATCATTATTGGCACAACAGCCCATGATGGGCCGAGGTCGTCTGCCGACTGGCAGATTTCGAAGCAGGAGATGCTTTGTTTTTACGGGATAGAGTTGTTATCTCTCCCTACAGTCATATTAAATCAAAACCTATGGTTTAAAGCTGATTCCGAACTACTACAAACATCCATGGCACCGTCGGGAATCGAACCCGAAACCTGTGGCACCGCTAGTGACTCGTCTATCAGGTCCACACAATAATAACAGCAAATTACAATTAATCTCTTTTCATAAGAAAACAGACGTCACTAAATCTGCTTTTACGGATATTACGAGGAAGTTTTCTATAATTCTTTATTATAGAAAACTAATGATAAATATACAAAAATATCTAAAATATGCTATCATAAAAATCAGTCCATTAATTTCAAAAATTATTAATTTTTTGTTCTTAAATTTTATTGCTTTTGAGTGACAAACGTTTTGACCTGAAGATCATTCGACACATAAACAGATGTTACGTAGCACATAATAGTCTTGTTAAAACGCACATATATTTTGCCTACACAATTGGGAAAGAACATCTCTAGAGAAAGCATCTAAGGAAAAGCCTCTCTCCTTTCTCTTCGAACCCAATGGAAGTAATTTTCAACCTTATTATGTATAGCTGTGGTACCGAGCGCTATCCATTCGGCCATTCAGGCCTCTTATTTTTTATGCTTAGATAGACAAATTTTTTATTTGGTTTCGATCTTTTGTTTCAAACCAGTCCCACAATAGAAGTGATTTTCAGCCTAAATATGCATTTCTTTTATGCTTAAATAGACAAATTTTTTATTTAGTTTTGATGTTGCGTTCTAAACCAATCACACAATAAAAGTGAACCTAAATATGCATTTCTTTTATACTTAAAAGACAAATTTTTATTTAGTTTTGATTTTCTACACCAATCACACAAAATATTTTCAGCCATTTCTTTTTATGCTTAAATAGACAATTTTTTTTATTTAGTTTTGATGTTGCGTTCTAAACCAATCACACAATAAAAGTGATTTTCAGCCTAAATATGTATCGCTTTTATGCTTAGATAGACAATTTTTTATTTGGTTTTGATCTTGTGTTTCAAACCAATCACACTGAGTTCGGAAATTCAATATGTTATTCATCAGAAAGTTCCATGTTATTTTATAATTAAATATATTTAAATAAGATCGGTGAAAATAATCTTGACACTTTTTAAATAACAAAATAAATAAATATATCATTTCTTGCATTATTTTTTATTTTCAACTAGTTGATTTATAAAACATAAATACTAATTTCGATTAATCTATTTCTATATTCAATCTGTTTCAGAAAAGAATCCTGAAATAGATCGTCACGAAGCAAAATATCTATGTTATATTGGCAATATTGTAATGTTAAAGGTTGAAAGAAAAAAAAAATGACTTTGCGATTAAATTTACATTTATAATTAAATTGAGTGCTTCTTGACAAAAATTGACATTTCTTAAAATAGCATATTATTTCTACGTGCTTTAATGTCAAGCAGGAAAAACGAGCAACACAAAAAAGGGGGTGGGTAGGGGTAGGAACAGGAGATGAAACGAGGTTGAATTTCCGCATAGGCGTAATTGAATCACCAAGAAAATCGTCTGCTATCAGCAGGAAAGAAGCCCTTTTAAACAGCACAACTCGTTTCTTTTTCCGCCTCCACTATTTTCTGAAATTGGAAAACATTTTAATGAATTAGAATGTAAATGTCGCGAGTCAATTTTTTTCCCTCCATTTTTGTCTTGCTGTTTTCGTTATGAATAATACGAAAATTACTACAGATTACGTAAATTTGCATTTGCATTTCAGAGGAAATGAGAATGGGAAATGATAAACTTGAGATTATTGTATGCTATACAGGAACAAATAATAATAAAAAAAATTTTTTTTTAAAGTCAACTCCTACTTTTTTTCCACTATATTGCAGAAAAGTCCTCTACAAATAAAATTGAAATTTTCCTCTTACATCTGGGGCCATCTATTATTAGATACATGCAACTTAAATCTAAAAAAAAACTTAAATTAATTAATTTAATTTAATTGATGAATTAATATTTGAAAAACTGTATTAGCATCAAGTGTCATCCACTACAAGTTCAAAAAATGTATTTAAACTTGAGTGGATGAATAAAAAGTATTTTATTAACGATTGAAAATTTGAACAAGATATATATAGGAAGATTGTGAACTAATAGTAGGAATTGAAAAAAAAGTAGCAATATATAATAATGATGTGATTCTTCAAAAAAAAAAAAAAATATAATCCAAGAAATTATTTCAAAAATTAATTAATTTTAAAATTATTCCAAGAAATGTATATTGTAACGTTTCGGCCAATATTAAACCTATATCGGCTTCAAGAAGAGATGGACACTTTCAGGTTCAAGGGAACACTTTAAATTTTATTTACAAGCATTATTATATGTACAGAACTCTGTGTAAATACAATTTATTATTTACAAAAAAAAAAAAAAAAAAAAAAAAAAATGATTTAAATTTGATTCACAAGTGCAGTTCACTCCAAGGACGGAGATTATCAGAGTTCTTGAGTCTGCAAATCAATTTTAAACACGTGGTCTGCGGCAAACCTTAATTATCACACGTCATGTTACATGAAACCACAGGGGTCATACTTTGGAAACGACCAATTCAGTCACTTCAGAGAAAAAGACAACACTTCTTAACGACTCGTTGTAGAACTCTCCCCTTTCTTCTCCAAAAACCTCCATTTAAGAAAATCCGTCAGCTTCCCTCACTTCTCACTGGAGTAGACATTTTCTCAGCTCATGGTCTATCACCAATCACGATGCAACAACTCAAGATGTAGTCTATATTCCATCTTTAATTGTATCGAACTGTGAAGGTCACACAGGCAATAGCTAATTTCATGAGGTCTCACTATCCATGACACTGAATATCTGCTATCAGATTTGAGTGACAAATTGTTCTCGTTAATACAAAAATACTAATGGCATGTAATATAACCAACCCAACACTGATTATCTGCTGTCAAATTTGAGTGATGGGTTGTTTTTATGTACTTCTCAAAGAATATATATTCTTCTCTCCTGGGAAAGAAATGCCACAACTCTTCCCATGGGAAGAATGCTGCAATATTAATTACTAAGGGAATCAAACAAAACTTTTAGCTATACTTTTATACGCGATACTTTTAGCTATACGTTATACTTTTTAACGATACTTTTACTCTAAAAAAATGCATTACTTTAAAACTTAATAAAAATAACATGAATGAAAACATTAAACATTATAAGAGTAAGAATTTTATACCATGTGCAAGATAGAATACTTTCAAGTTATAATAACTTATCAATTAGCATTAATCAATTACAAAAGTTTCCATTGTGAATTTTACACAGGACTGATTAGTTCTAATTATTCCGCATTTTCTGTAAAAATTCAATATTTAAGAAAAGAATTAAAAGAATGAATGAAAGTAGTTGAAAATACTTAATAATATTTTATGTCAAATTTTTTAATTTACATCTTCGAATTTCCTACAATTTATTTACTTTACTTTATTGCTTTTTATTTTTTAATATTTGAATTAAGAAATCGTCTGCTTAGAATAAAAATATTTCGTAAAGAATTGTACGAATTATATTTTTAAACATATATTAATGTTAAATATATTGTCAGAATTACATATATTTTATTTATATATAAATATTAAATATATTGTAAGAATTACATATTTTTTATCATATAGTAATTAAGTATTTTTTAACATATATCGTATTACTGTCTATTGTGAAAAAAATATTTTTAAACAAAATTATATAATTCATCCCACACCTACAGTGCCATACAAAAATTTTCGCACACATATGAATTATACTAACACTCATTATAATTCCAAGTAAAATTTAAAAATCACAATACATTTCAATATTAAAAGATCACTAACTTATTCCACTTAATGCAATATGGCTTATTAGGCAACATTTTTTAAATTTTGGGAAAAAAATTTTAAAAGAATATTTTAAGGCTAAATAAATCACATCTAATTAAAAAATAGTTTTTCAAACGCGACTTGGTAAATTAATTAAAATTATTTGTTTAGACTATTTAATCGTATTTATTTATGTACTTAGAATAACTACATGATAAATAAGATAAGCATAAATATTCGAAATTCACAGTTTAATATTAATTTGCACTTACTATTAAAGTTATACTATTAAAAAAATTAATTAAACACAAACTTTAAATAATTCAAATGTTTTCAAACATAGAACGTTATAAAAAGTATAATAGAATAATAAAGCTAATTACCATTCGAAAAATAAACGCAAATTCAAAATTATCGGCTACAGAACATAGAACAGGGGGTGGTCAACCCAAATGATCTTGCGGGCCACTTTGGAAATGCATCCTAACTCCACGGGCAGCATATAAAATTATATATGCCCATATTAGATTTAGACCGCTATAGACATTTTTTTGGATTAAAAAAATGAAACACAATGAGTTATTATTTTTGTGTTTACTATTGTTCTTACATGTAAACATAGATAACATAATAATAATGATACTAAACGCACGTTATATAAAGAAATATATAACACTAAATATGAAATAAAGAATGAAATCATTAAAAAAATATTTATTTTACTAGTGCGATATTTGTTACTCCACTCTTTCACTTAGCTTTTGCAAATCGATGAGCGAGCGTCATGAGTTCGCAGAATATAATTTAATTATTCTGAAAAACTCATAACTGTAAACTCATAAATAAAACATTCAATATCTGTCTATTCGCAAGAATATTATTTTAAAAGTCATAGTTAATTTTTTCTCGTAATTTCAACAGATAATTTTTTAAATATAATATATAATGTATTTTTTTAATACATTGGTTTCCGTTACTTGGACATTATAAAATAAATATATTTTGTAGAAGTGTGATAAATCTCATGGGCCGGAAAAATATTCAAGGCGGGCCGCGGGTTGACTACTCCTGGTTTAGACTATTTAATGGTATTTATTTATATAATTAGAATAACTACATGATAAATCAGGTAAACATACATCATTAGAAATTCACAATTTAATATTAATTTTCACTTACCATTAAAGCTATACTATTAAAAAATTAATTAAAAATAAACTTTAAATAATTAAATTGTTTTCTGCCATAAAACGTTATAAAAAGTTTAATAGAATAATGAAGCCATTTACCGTTCGAAAAATAAACACAAATTTAATATTATCGGTTACAGAACTTAGAATAAAATCTCAAGAAAGCTATGGAATATGTTTAAATCCAAAGAATAATTTGATCAGCCAGGTAACACATCCAAGTAGCAAGAATAAAATTCTCCATTAATTAAAAAACAGAAATTTTCAAGTTTCTTCTGCAAGTGACATGAAAAAAATTATTTTTATGGCGTTTTTTATTCATTTTTATGGTATATTTTTTTATTAATGAAAGCAGATGTAATATATTTGTAGCAAAAGTTCAAAAGGAGATTTGGAGGGTTAGTTGGACAATTTAGTTTGGATAAAAATAAAAAAAAATGATTCTATACTTTAAACCAGGGGTGGACAACCCAATTGATCTTGCGGGCCGCTTTGGAAATGCATCATAACTACCGCATATAAAATGATACTTATATCCCCATATTAGATTTAGACCCGCTATAGACATTTTTGGCTTGAAAAATTGAAACAAAATGAGTTATTGTTTTTGTGTTTACTATTATTCTTACATATAAACATAGATAATATAATAATGACGATACTAAACGCACATTGTAAAGAAATATATAACATTAAAAACCACATATAAAAAATATATAAATAGAAACGAAATAAAAAAAATAAAATCATTAAAAAATACTTATTTTACTAGTGTGATATTTGTTTCTCCATTCTTTCACTTAGCGTTTGCAAATCGACCTCAATTTGGATATTTGCACATCTTAATTAGTATTGGGTCCATTATGTTTGATCGTGTTTTGTGTTTGGTCAATTTTATTTTCGAAAAAAAAAAAAAAAAAGACGATTCGCAGATGCAAGTTGAATCAAAAGCGCTAACAATTTGAACTGAGAATCTGGTTCGCAACAATCAACTGTGTGTATCTAGGGATGGTCACTGCGTCACAGAGGTCACTTAAACTGAAACATATTAGATGATCTCTGATGCGCACACATCGTGAGTTTGGAGAATATAATTTAATTATTCTGCTAACTCATAAATAAAACAGGCAATATCTGTCATATATTCGCAAGAATATTATTTTAAAATCAAAGTTAATTTTTTCTCATAATTTCGGCAGGTAATTTTTGAATATATGGATGTAATGTCTTTTTTTAATAATTTGATTTTCACTATTTTGGGCATTATAAAATAAATATATTTTGTAAAAGTGTGATAAATCCACTGTCAGGAAAAAATATTCAAAGCGGGCATGAGGACAGCGAGTTGGCCACCCCTGCTTTAAACATATAGGCGGAGGAGTTTTGATGTGGGGTCTTTTTTCTTGGAGTAAATAAGTTGGAATTTATTTATGGCGAGATGAATCAGTGATTAACAAAAGTTTCCACATAAACATCCTATTTATACAATTTTTTAAATAAAAGTGGAATAAATAGCAAAATTATATCATTATTTGTTTAAATGATTCATATTTTCAGGATTTAAAAAAATTCACACATAACGTCGAAAATATTTTCGAGTTTTATACGATTCTAATTTTTACTATTATTTTAATTTTAAGTATAACACGCATTGAAAAATACATAATCATGCATTATAGTAAAAGTTTTAGTTTTTGTCTTTATTAATATAGATATGACATAACAAAAAAAATAACTAATAAAAAAATTCTGTCTTTTTGCTCTAAAAATACTCTAATTTTACTATTTTAGAATTTCAAATTTCGGACACGTGATCTACGACAATTCGCCAATGATATGGCGGATATATAACAGATTCAGCTTTACCCACTGAAAATGTGTGTTTACATAAGTCAGTCATATAAGACAATTTCTTTCAATTGTTTATTTCTCTGATTACACAAGTTTTAGGCTATTGCCTAATTTTTTAGAATAATTTGATAGCAAATAATTCTTTTTATTTTTAGAATGTTTAAAATCGTTAAACTGATATAAACAAAACTAACAATCTAACGAACTAAACTAATGCATTAATACCTGGAAGAGAGAGACAGGAATGCCTAGTAGAACTTAAGGACAGCTGCCTTATATTAATGTTGCACGTGTAGGAAACCAGGAAAACATTTTATCGGTACAATGACAATAAAGCATTTTGAAAAACGAACTCTAGTTAAATTTATAATTTGAAATAATTATAAAATTGTAATAATTATAAAGAAATTTTTTAATAATTTGCTTTACGTTAGTTAAAAAACATTAAGGGAAGTTTTTCATGATAAACACCCTATATTAGTGAGTTGTAGATTTTAACCAAAATATTCTTTTTTTATTTTCGATCACAGTAAAATCTCTATTCTGCATCTATATCAGCTTTTTCAATGGTCATGAGAAAAAAAAAGTATAGTAAGTTTAAGGTACTTATTAATTGTTAAGACTCCTACAATTAATTCACCAGCGTATTTCGGAAAACAGCTGGCTTCCCAACTGCCAGCCAAATAATTAAATTTTGGAAGACTGAAGAAAAACTGGGGCTCCAGAGCATCGTGCTGATCATTTGGATGGTGTATAAAAGAGAAATTCCCGATTCTGAAATATAATTTCCTTTTGAATTTGACTGCTTTCATACGTGTTCGAGCACAATATGAGTATATGTCACCATTTAACTGAGTATTTTCAATTGTATTATAGACAAGGATGGAGTGTCAGTCAAAAATACTCAGACTTCCGAGTAGGATTTTTTTTTTTACCAACTAACGTCAAAGACATTCATTTACTCTAAATTTGCTAACAAATAATACATATATCTTATAAAAATAGAAGCACCAAAATTATCAGGTACCAAAAAACTTATAGAATAGTTTAAGAAAAAAATAGAAAATTGTACATTTTAAACACAAAGATTATACATATTATTTCTTAATAATAATCTTGACTAGCGCTTTGGCGCTTGATGCCATACGCTTCGGGTTTGAGCCCCGGCAATGCCATGGTTGTGTTTCGGAAACCACTTTAAACAATAGTTCCTGATCTAATATGATTGTAGAGAGTTGGGCGTAAGGCTGACATCTCTAACCCGTAAAAAGAAAGCATCTCCTGTCTCGAAATCTGCCAGTAGGCAGAAGGCCTTGGCCCACCTTGAGGCCTTTGTGTCAATGAAATAGAAGAAGAAGAATATGTTCATTCATGATAGCTTTTTATTAGCCTCAGTGCTGCGAAAAGTCTCTCGACTCTTTTTGGATTTGTTACTAAAATCTTTGGCTACTTTGGTTTTTGCCAGTGGTTGTATTATTAAAAAATACAATTGAAAGGCCTTCTCAGCATTTAATTTTAACATCAATTCCTGGAATTTTGGAAAATAAAAATTATCTTTATAATTTAGACTTGGGAGTCAGATTTTTAAACAGACTCCTGACTTTTTTCAAAAATGTTCGATTCCGGTTCCCCACCTCTGGTTAAAGGAAGCATGATGGTAAATTGGAGAATCCCTCGATATTTGGGATGGAGCGATATGGCCATTCGACGATGATGGAATGGCTAAACCATAGCTCAACCGATGCGTTATGGAGCAGTACACAGCATCCATAAGGCATCGATTGAGCTAAACAGACAATAAAACGTGAAAACAGAGCTATCCCTTAACACCTGATTTAATCATTAATTATTCAACGTAACATGGAAACCTTCTTTATTGGCACAACAGCCCCATGGTAGGTATCTGGCTACTGGCAGATTCCGAAACAAGAGATATTTTCTTTTTACAGGTTAAGGCTGTCAGTCATACGCCTAGCGCTCTACAGTCTTATTAGACCGGGACCTACGGTTTAAAGTGGATTTCGAATCACTACAAACATTCATGGCCCCGATGAGGCTCGTACTCAAAACCTGAGGCACCGATCGACAGAGAGCTGGCCACTTGGCCATCATGCCCCAACAAGGACCAGTGACAATAAAAACACTGGTGAGGAAAGATTTCAAAAGAAAAGCGTCCGAACTCATGACAAGTACTCTTCACCTGTGCATACCTAAATTGAATTTGCAGTGGTGTTATGTACATTTGACTAAAATAACTGCCATCATCTGTCAATACAATTGAAATACAACTGTCAACTATAATGGAGAGAGTTTAATAGGAATAAAATTGTTTTCAGTGCTGATTCCCGCTTCGAATTTAGCTCATCTCAAGAGGATTAGCGAAAATGTGCATGGAGACATCCATAACAACCACAGAATACAAGCCTGGGAGTTACCCGTCATGCAGTTTGATAACTGGGAATTACTATTTCCGGTGACATTTCATTTGATAATCGAACACCTTTGGTCATCATCCGTTGCATATTATAACCTAGCAGTGAATGGTCATTATTCTATGCTTTTTTACAGCACCTTCGAATTACATTTCAACAATATAATTAATGTTAGACTGCACAAAGCAATCATTTCTACTCATTGGTTTCGTGCTTACCAACTACATTCTCGGCCAGCTAAGATACCATTTTGATAAAAATCTCAAAATCGATATTTTGACCGATTTTGATTATTTTTTCACTGTCAAGAAATAATTATTAAAATACAACCATTCATGTCTCTCTCTGATTCTATACAATACAATTTTGTCTGATTTGACGCATATATAAGACATCAAAAATACTTATAACAACATATATATTGTATCTAATTAAAAATAGAATATTTTTTCCAAATTTAAAAAAAAAAATCATCAAAAATAATATGATAAGCCATATGAAAATTCTTTTTAGAGTTTTAATGTTTTATGTGATACACATTTACTTTACAAAGATCCTGCATGTAATAAAAAATATATTATATAAAGTAAATTTACATTTGAAAAGAAAAAAAATATATATTTTACTAATTCAAACATTATTTTCCTTTAATAAAGTAAAGTAATAATAAGCACAATCAGAATAATAATAGATAATCAGATAATAAGCACAATCAGAAAAGAAAAAAAATCACCAAGTAGAAAACATGTGCAAAGGGATTGTCGAAATGTGCATACAATACGAAATATTTGTTTTTTCTTAGAATTTGGTGCGATCGTGTAATGAATAACTAGTTTTAAAAGGAAATCTTTTTTAATGTAAGTAGGAAGAAATTATATTAAATAGAAAATTGTTCGCTTAGCTTCACATTCGCTCGGTGCTCAACTGACATTGTTTTTGTCGAATCGTGAGAAGAATTCGAAATTATTTTTTTTTTTCATTTAACATTTAGGCCGATCTTGATAAACGAAATGACTAGTATAAAATAAGAGAATGATTTTTTTTTTTAAATTCATATTATTATATCAAGGCCGTCTAAATGCAGAATTGCGTGCATATTTTATTGCTCTTACAAATTTTATTTGACAGTAGGTATACCTCTTCGTGGTGTACAATGGTAACGTTCTAGGCGGCTAAAAGATCTACTACTATCGGCATGCAGCAATGCTCCAAGAGTATTCACCTTCGTGGGACTTCGTGTAGTCTGAGTAGGCGGCTAAAAGATCTACTACTACCGGCATGCAGCAATGCTCCAATGCGGCATGCAAATGCACCTTCGTGGGACTTCGTGTAGTCTGAGTGTCTTACAATGGAATGCGAACGGCCTGTCCCAATCTATGAAAGTTGAGATTCAACATTCCTTTGGCAGCTACGATGTTGAGACTTGCGGTGGACTATGACTGTTTGGCGAACCATCTGCACCGCATTGGCATTTTTGATAGACCTAATTGCCCTCTCTGTTAGAAAATCAAGATCATGGACAGACACCAAATAGTAGGATGCCCGGACTCAGAAGTGAAAAGATATTGGAGCACTAGAACTTTGTTGATGAGATATTGACTTTTTCTCTTATTGTTTTCTCTTTTCTTGTGTGCGTGTTTTACACTGTTTTGATCTCGTAAGAGTTTCTCATTTTCTCTTGCCATTGGAAAAAAAGTTTACTACCTGATTCATGAATACTAGAGCCTATAAATTTTGGTTGATGTATCAACAGTATAATAATAAAATTACAATTGGTTTTAAAGCTATTGCAATCTAGCCTATCCATAAGTAACTTTACAGCTCCCTTATTTTTGCCCTACCAAAGCAGATGCTCCATCCGGAAAAAACCTCAAAATTTAAGTTATTTTGGTTAGCATTTTTTTAATCGCCTGGAAAACATATTCTCCTCTGGTTGTGTCCTTTAAACTTGAAAGATTTAACATTTTTCTGTCACTTGAAATTAATCATTCACACCGCGAATAAATATCCCAAGTTGTGATGTTCCTGAAATATCTATGCTTTCATCAAATGCCAAAGAATATGCTTTGAAGTTAATTAATTTTATCTGTCTATCTTATTATTTCAGCTGAAATGTCATTAGTGCAACGACAAATAGTTAAGACGTAAAGACTGATACTTGAAAATAATTTGCTTTTATCGGGCAAAACATTTTTACAATGTTAAGCTTGCGATGGCTATGATTGTTTGGCGAGCCATCTGCACCACATTGATATTTTTGATTGCCGGAATTACCCGCTCTGTGGGAAAGACGATATCATGGACAGACACCATATAGCAGGACGCCCGGCCTTGCGTGGGAACTTCGAGGTGAAAAGATATTGGAGAACTAGAACTTAGCTGATGAGGAATTGACTTTTTCTCTTATTGTTTTCTTTCTACTTGCGTGTGCCTTACACTGTTTTGATCCCATAAGTGTTTAGTCATTTTCTCTTGCCATTGGAAATAATAAAAATATATATTTATTTTAATTATTAAAATTTATTTATTTTAATTATTATTTTTATAATTAAAAAATTTATTTAGACTAAAAAAACTGATTTTCAGATATGAATCTCACTCGATTATACATTGTTGTGCTCGATCCATTGCAGCAATATTTTTGAGAAATGAACTGTTTATTAGCTCTCTCATGATATTACATTACAGCGCCGACTAAAAAAACTTGTAAAATCTCCAACCCAACAAACCCAAATCGTAAACATGTTTATCTGTTCAATGCTGGCGAATAAACAATATCTAACTCACCCTGATAAATAAGGAAATTAGAATAAAAGCCTCCGGGCCCGGAACACTCTCCTTTCCCCCCTTTCGTTCGATTCCTAATTCACAGAACGGGGAGAGGGGATGGGAAGGGAGGGTTGAGTTGTTTTCGATTTCTTACGGAGTGCGCACACCGCTGACGATTGTAACCCTGATGCCACTCGTCAAACGAGGACACGCATTCCTCGCTGTAATGTCTGATGGCAGAATGGAATGGCGGCAGCTGCGCAGCGCCCGAATCGACAGGTGGCGCCCGCATGCATCGATTCTTTCCTTCCGTCCCCCCGTCCCTACCACATTCTGGAAAGGGGGTGGGGAAGGGAGCAATCGAACGATCTTTGTCAACACCTCCGCACTCTTGCATCACGAAGAAGCAGCACAGTTTTCGCACTCTCCAAACACCTGTAGGCAGAAGTCGAAAGTTCACGGGTAAACAGCCTTCGCCACTTTGGATATTCGCAATGGGATAAAAGTTAAAGAGATATTTGCAAGAAAGAAAATAAACATAATTTATAATATAGGTCTTTTTTGGTATTTTATTATATAGGTTTTTTTTATTTGTATGTATTTTCATCACAAAATATTATTAAAAGCTATAAGAAATAAATACATATGCTTGACTTGAGTTGAGTTGGTGCTTTGAGATGTATGCTCGCCGACGCTGCTTAGGTCATTTTTAGTATTTTTATAATATAGGTCTTTTTTATAATATTAGTCTTTTTCTAGTAATTTATAATATAGGTCTTTTTTAGTAATTTATAATATGTCTTTTTTAGTAATTTATAATATAGGTCTTTTTTTAGTAATTTATAATGTAGGTCTTTTTTTAGTAATTTATAATTTAGGTCTTTTTAGTAATTTATAATATAGGTCTTTTTGATTTGTATGTATTTTCATCACAAAATATTATTAAACTATAAGAAATAAATACATAAACTTGACTTGACTTGATTTGGTGCTTTGAGATGTATGCCCGCCGACGCTGCTTTATCTCAATTTATCCAAATGTTTTTGTTTATTTAATAATCAAAACATTTTTGCAGAAGTACAAATGAAACCCCATTAAAAAAACATTGTAAAACTAAAAATTTCAAAAATCACCGAAAAATTCGAAATTTCAGATATCCAAAAATTCTCTCTTCAATAAACGTTGCCCGAACTCTCTAGCAACCAAAAGAATAACAAAAAAAAGGAGTAAATTTGAACACGCGAAAAGAAATAGACAAAACTACAGATCAAATCGATCACAATATTTTAACACTTAAACGATGATTAGAACACATAAAGCACTACTTGTACTTGAAACAAAAGTCAAAATGAAATAATAGCCCCAGGGAAAGTTATATTGGGCACCCCATAGCTTACAGGGTCACGAGATTTAAATAAATACATAGATTTATAAAAACCGCGGGCCAGACATTTACAAAAACAAATGAAAATTATTAAATATATATATATATATAATCATAAATGAATAATAGAGTATAATTTTTTAAAACAAATACGGACTTGGATTTATAATATTTTACTAAACATCATAGTAGTAGCAGTATTTTTGTTCGACTTTTGTGTAATTTATAAAAACAGCAGACGACACATTTACAAAAACAAATAAAATTATTAAACATATATGTATATTACCTTTCTTTATATATATATATATATAATCATAAATGAATAATATAGTATAATTTAAAAATAAATAAGGACTTGGATGTATAATATAGTATTTAACATCATTGTAGTAGCAGTATTTTTTGTTCGATTTTTGTGTGATTTATAAAATCCGCAAACCACACATTTACAAAAACAAATGAAAATTATTAAACACATCTGTATATTTCTTTTCTTTTATATATATATACATATATAATCATAAATGAATAATAGAATATAATTTTAAAATAAATAAGGACTTGGATGTATAATATAGCACTAAACATCATAGTAGCAGCAGTACTTGGTTCGATTTTTGTAGTAACTAAGCGCAAAAATAGGACTCAAATGATTTTTATCCATCGATTGTTTTGATACTCATGTCTCAAAATGTTTGTTCACAAATTTGTATTGATCCAAATAGGCTTGGACATTGTAATAAATTATCTAGCAACAACCACGTCTACGTTTTTAGAGCAATTTTAAAACGGAACATGTTTCTGGCAATAAATATCATAAAAATAGAAAAACGCAGTTGGGGGATTTCCTGCACCCAGGATAGCATGTTATTGTCAAAGGATCTGAATTTCTAATCTACAATAAAACAGAAAACATTGAATAAAATAGTTTTGAACATTTAAATGTTTGTTCAATTCCTTCTATTAGTTCCCACTCTCCCTGTATATATCTTGTTCAAATTTTCAATCGTTCATAAAATACTTTTTATTCATCCACTCAAGTTCAAATACATTTTTTTAACTTGTAGGGGATGACACTGGATGTTAATACAGTTTTTCAAATATTAATTCAGTAATTAAATTTAATTAATTAATTTTAGTTTTTTTTTTTAGATTTAAGTTACATACATCTACCAATAGAGGGTGCCAGATAAACTTAAAAAATGAATGCAAATGATTTATAAAGGACTATCTGCAATATAGTGAAAAAAAAAGTAGGAATTGACTTTAATTTTTTTTTATATATTACTTGTTTTTTTTTTTTTTTAATTCAAACTTCAACTGGATCATGTTCGATGTTTAAATCATTCATTAAAATCTGAAAATGTTTAAAAAATTGTCAATTGTATATTTTAAGTAAAAGGACGAATAATGAAGCGAGCTGCAAGACAAGCATCGGTGTATCCTATGCAACCTGTAATTTGTGTATACTCTGTGCAAATTTTCTATGTAACCATACATTATTTCGGACTACATAACGAAAACATTCATTTTTAGTGCTCATGATTGAAAATAATAGAATTTTATAAGCCATCATTTTCAGATTTGATACTGAAGGCTTAAAATGCCATGAATACGAACAGAAATTTAAAGTTTACACATTTATTCTAATTTATTCCACCCAATCAGCCTGTTTGAAACTTATCTAAAGAGGTATTTTAGTGAAATTTCTTCTCTGTTCTTTAATTTATTGTGGATGTAGTCCCAAATTCATTGAGGTAGAATTAATAACAACAACGAAAAATTAAGAATGTTGCCCTTTTGTTATTAACTCTACATGATCCAATATAAAGATAAAATAATCATATAATAAACATAAGAATATTCGAGATATTTTAAAGAATGACTAAAATATGATAATTCAGATAAATCCAGATAAAAATATTACTTTATATTTCAAAGGGCCTGATGGCTGAGTGAATAACATTCTGTGATACAAGTTTCGGATTCGAATCCCGGTGGTGCTATGAGTGTTTGTAGAGGTTCAGAATCCACTTTTAAACGGTAGATGCCGGTCTAATATAACTGTTGGCATAGGACTGACAATCATATCCTATAAAAAAATATCTCATCTTTGAAATCGGCCGTAGCCCTCCGTTGGACTGTGCGTCTTGAAGAAGGAGAAGATAAATTTCAAAAGAATTATTAGAATATGCTTTTTTTTAAATAAAAAAAAAAATGTATTACTTCACACGAAATGGGAGATTAAGCAAAGGTAAGGATTTCAAAGCAATTGGTAACATTTAAATTTCAGAAATACCAGTGGTGGTTCATTATAATTTTGTAAAAATATTCAAGTAAACCCTTCATTGAAAAATTTTAAATTCTAAATATCTTTTTTTTTCTCTTTTGATGGACGCTGCTTTATTCAATATTATTTAATCACATTTTGAAATATTCTTATCAATATTAAACCCTTTATCTGAGGTTTGTACAGATGAATTGCGGTATATTTGGTGTAATCCACAAAGGGACTCTGAAAGTTAACATTTACCAAGTTTAATCGATTTCAAAAACAGTGACTGCGATACTCAGTGCCAGTGAAAATTATTTGCTTTTGCACACCACCTATAGGACACTACTATTGTGCCACAAGGGAGATTTAATTACTTATTAAATAGTACAAGTAGCAATATATTCATACATTAACGAAATCAAGTAGCAATATGTTTATGCATTACTGAAATAAAATAGCAATATATTTATACATTAATGAAATCAAGTATCTATTAATAAATGCGAAAATTTTACGAAAATTCGATTCAAATTTCTGACCTCGACTGTTTTTCCTCTTATATTGAATCCTTCATAACAATAGCTTTTGAAAATATTTGTTATTTTATATTCTGTTACTCAGATTTTTTATTATGTGACAATTATTCAAGCAGTTATTTTTTAAATATGAAATCCGAATTAAATGATGTTCAAATTGAAACTCATTCCCTATCGTAAAGAAAAGAATCTTTATGACAGGCCAGCTTTTGAAACATCATTTGCTGAAAAACATTTTTTTATTATTGTTTTTATTGAAATCCAAAATAAGAAATCAGATAAGTATGAGTTTTTCAGTATCAGTATAAGTATATTCATTTTAATATGAAATCATGATAAGTCGATCATTTAATATAATCATGAGTATATTACATATTCAGTATCAGTGTCAGTATAAGTATCAGAAATCAAAAATAAGTATCAGATTTTCTATAATACAATATATGACAGGTAGTCATTCGTTTCTGAAAGATGTTTTTTTCCTTCATCTCTTAAGCCTATTTTTTTCATAGTGCAAGCCAAGTAGATTTAATAATATATTAAATTATTTTCTTATATTGATCTGTTCTTCTTCTTCTTCTTTGGCGCAACAGCCCATGGTTGGCCAAGGTCGTCCGCCTATTGACAGATTTCGAGACAAGATATGTTTTCTTTTTCGGGGTAGGGATGTCAGCCCTATGCTATACAATCATATTAGACAGGAACCTACGGTTTAAGGTGGTTTCCGAACTACTATGAACATTCAAGACACTGCCGAGACTCGAGCCGAAAACCTGTGGTACCGAGCGCCAAAGCACTAGTCATTCGGGCATTAGGCCCCATGTTGATCTAGTACGTCTAAAAAAAATGTTTTTATTTTAATTCATTTAATTTTACTAATTTGAATAATAATAATAATTTTTTTAAAATTTGATTATTCATATATTCAAGTTTGAGATAATAGTATAATTACACTTCAACTTTTCAGATTAAAATGAATTCAAGATTTAAAGAATCCGTTTCAAATCATATTCAGAACAAAGAATTAAATATTATAGATCATTATATGATGTTTTGCAATATGTATCAAAGAACTGTCATTTTAATGTATGCAATTTGACTTTGAGATGTATGCTCGCCAACAGTCACCAATTTTATCTCGATTTATAGCATCTAATTGCGGCTTGACATTTAAGAGACAAAGGCAAAATTTATAAATTTGTAACTCGTTGAAGTAAAAGAAAAATAAAATAAAGAAAGAAATCAAATGTTTTAATGTTCGAAAACATGCACAAAAAATAGTTTTATCTTTTTTCAATTCCTTCTATTAGCTCACACTCTCCTATATATATCTTGTTCAAATTTTCAATCGTTAATAAAATATTTTTATTCATCCACTCAAGTTCAAATACATTTTTTTGAACTTGTAGTGGATGCATTTGATGTTAATGCAATTTTTTCAAATATTAATTCAGTAATTACATTTAATTAATTAATTTAAATTTTTTTAGATTTAAGTTGCATATATCTACCAATAGATGGAGCCAGATAAACTTAAAAAAATGAATGAAAATTATTTATAAAGGACTTTCTGCGATAAAGTAGGAATTGACTTAATTTTTTTTTTATATATTACTTGTTTTTATTTATTTCTTATTAATTTGCAGTGATATATTATCATAAAATACATACACATAATAAAGTGATATAATTATATACTTCAGATTTCAGTAACTTGATCAAAAGGTAGTACATGCTAACAAACAGACAAAAGGATAAAAGTTTGTTGATGGCGTGCATTATATATATATATATATATACATATTTTTTTAAAGAAGATTCGGTGGAGATTCAGGTAGTATGCCTCATATCGGCAATCAAATTGTGTGAATGTGTTTTATTGATTTTCTTCAATATAATATTCAAATGAAGAGCAATTAGACCTAACAGTCTTTTGGAAAGGCACTGTGTGAGTGTAATGCAACAGGTAACCAAGGTAACACTTAACTTGCTACAGTTTATTAAATCTAACAGTGGTAACATTTATTAGCTATACTGTGATGCCCGACAGAGCTGTCCAGTGGTAATATATTCAGCGAGCAAGGAATTCAGTTTTTCAATTCAGTGTGCTACAATCACTGCTTTCAAAATCAAGGAGACTCAACGGTTATTGTAATAGCCTTGCATCAACAATACTGCATCTTTGGAAAAAATCCGAGTTTCCTCACATACAGTAAGCAAATAAGCAGCAGTTGCCCATAAAGTCAATTATATCTTTTAATCAATAGTATACGAGATCATCGATGTACATGAAAAATTACGTATTGTTATTGCTGCTTCTTATTCCACTTGGTAGATCTCAACATCTAGACACCAAATCCGAGAATCCGTGTGGTCTCAAGAAAGGAGGGGAAAGGGGGTCTGCTTTTGTTGTGATGGAACTCCCATAGGTAGTAGTCTGACTTACCTTCGTGACGCTGACTTTTTACGGGGTAGAGTTGACAGCCCTATGCTATACAGCCATATTAACTCATTTTACTCATATAAACTTTTTCACGGAAAGCGATGTCATTACTTGGTCCCAGTTTGGTCGTTGCTTAATAAAAAAATTATCCAGTAATACGAGTATCACTATTAAACTACGTCCTTTCACAGCCCCATGGTGCCAAGGCCGTTTGAATACTGGCAAATTTTGAGACAGGAGATGTTTTTTTTTATTTAAGGGGTAGGGTTGTCAGCCTAGGCTCAGCTCTCTCAGTCTAGACCTCCCATTAGAGTAGAGCGTCACAGAGTCCAATCAGACTTCTTCTCACCCACATCATGCCCAAACTGTAAAGGAGCAACTCAACTCTAGGCAGAGTGATGTGGGTGTGTAGTGTAGTAGTAGTCATATTAGACCGGGACCTACAGTTTAAAGTGAATTCCGAACTACTACAAATATCCATGGCGCCGGCGAGTGAACCTGAAACCTGGCACCGAGAGCTAGTTATTCGGCCATCAGGCCATTAAAAAATTGCGTAATGATTTTAATAAGAATGAATACTAATCATATATCATAGAGGTTTGATTTGGCTTATCGCTCTGCTGTCATTTTTGTGCTAATAATACCGAGCTACAGTTTAACGTGGATTCGAACCACTAACAAACACCCATGCTATCGCCTGTGGTAACAATGGCCAGAGCACTAGCCAATTGGCCATCAGGCCGCTATATCGTGGAGAAGAGAACAACTCTGTATTATTGCCACTCCATTGTTAAATTGATAAAGATTCAGATGATGAGCAAGTAGCCGTCCTACACCCATATTGCCTTTCTTGAATTAATATTCGAGCATATTGTTTTCATAATGAATGCAATTCGTCATTGCTTTTTGGTCAGGCGCCGTTTTCTTTTCTCTGAGCTTAATTTCCAGGCACTATTCCAAAATGTCTTAAATTCACCACTGAAATCGTTTTTCCTTTTCCCCATCGTTTTAAAGCAGTTGATCGTAAAGAGTTTATTCACTATGCTTCGAGGTTCCTGTGTTCCTGAAGATCCCATAAACATGTTGTAAGAATGCGGCTTAATAAAGAAGGATGACAGCCCTTTTTTCTTTTTTTCTTTCTTTCTGTCTTTCTTTTTCAAAACGAATAGTTTTCCATTTATCAGTAAAATAAAAATCAATACAAGAAGAGGTTGTATTAAAAAAATGTAAAAAAATGATTTGTCATTATTTAGAACACTTTCACAGTTCATTGTCGGGATCCAAACTATTTAATAAACAATTGGTATAAAAAATAATGAAAAATAAAAACAAAATGTGGCCTGAATGGCCGAGTTACTAGAGCTCTGGCGCTCTGTGCCACAGAGCTCGAGTCCCGGTGATTCTATGAATGTTTGTAGGGGTTCGGAATCCACTTTAAACTGTAGGTCCCGGTCTAATATGGCTGTTGAGAGTTAGGCGTAGGGCTGACAACCTTACACCGTAAAAAGAAAAGCATCTCTCGTCTCGTAATCTGCCGGTAGCCAGACGGCCTAAGGCTGTTGAGCCAATGGTGATGATGATAAAAAAAAACCCCATTTTTTTAATAAGATCACTTTTCCTCTATATGAGAAAGCTTATTTTTCCACACATAAATAAAAAAAAATCTAATTAATCAATTATCCATAACATCATGTAAATTATTTGTAATTCATGTATATAAGTATTCACTATTTGGTGTTGAATTCAATTATGAAAAACATTACTTAATTTTGAAGAAAATCTTTCACTGATTCAAAATTCTGAATCAGATTTAGAATTCTGATTTTATTGCAAATAACATATATTGTAAATTTACTCATGGGTGGCACACTTTCAAAAATGATGCGTTCAATGGCGTTTGTGATGTTCAGCATCTTGCATCATGAATCGGACTACCTAGTGGGAGTTTCTGAGTTTCTCTCCTACGATACGCAAATGAGGGATAGCTCCTCCTGAAAGCCCTCCCGGAAGGCACTGCTCTCTTTCTTCAGCGTCAAAGTGTCAAGTCAGACTTCTACCTACGGGTGCTTCATCACAACAGAAACTGCCTCCTTCCTTTCATAAGACTACACGGGTTCTTGCAAATAGCCTATATTGTAAATTTGCCAAGGTGGTCTAGATGTGTCTACCAAGTGGGATAAAAAAAAACTCATGGGTGAACATAAACATTAAATCAGCCTCCCTTTTCCTTCCTTCCATTGTTTTTCTTCATTAAAAAAGTTGTTAAAAGATTTATTTATTTGAATTGGCTGGAAACATTGAATCTGCTATATATCTGTCGTTTCGATGGTAAAAGATCCCATATCAATGTAAAACCAAAAGCACAATTTTGTAAAATCATAAAAAAAAAGAATCTATTTTTGCAATGGATTACCTTCCAAAAAAGTTTCTTGTTTATGTCTTACGACAAATTTTTTTTTACTCCACTAATTTATACAATGAATAGCCCACAGAAAAGTAATGAAGGGAGGACATTGCCTTTAAGAGAGACTTTTAGAGATAACAGCACTTTATTTGCGTGTTGCATGGATGAAAACCTGGAAAACTACCACCAAGCAGCCTGACTGTTGTTAAGAAACTTTTAAAACTGTAGGTCCAGGTCTAATTAGCTTATGCACAAAATGACCATAGAGCGACAAACCAAACTAATTTTTAAAAGCAAAAGTGAAGCCTATTAAAAATAAAATACAAATGTCATATTCTAAATCATCTCCTTGACGTTTTTTATAACACTTAAATAATTGCTAAGTTTCAGTTAACTGGTAATTTGTTAAATAAATAAAAAAATCTTAATATTTACTTAATTTGATAAGTAGTAAAGCATTCTTTGTTAAAAGAAAATTAGCCTATTGCACACTACTAAACAAAATAACATTTAGCTTTAACTAATTATTTCAAATTAAATGGTCACAAAAATTTTATTATTATTTATTCATCTGTATTATATTTTTATTTGTTATTAATTTCTTACGAAAATTTTAATGTGAATCTTCAATCTTAAGATCTTTTTTTTTTTAATGATTTTTTTTGTGCAAAATTTTTTCTCAAAGATTTGAATTGTTAAATAGGCACGTAGAAAAATTATTTTATGGTAATTAATTGGAATCTCTTTCTCAAACAATTCAAAATCTTCTTTTTACTTAATCAAAATAATTTAGGAACAGATATATTATTACCATAATTAACAAGAACTATTCTGCAATATACAACTCAAAACAAGATTACTTGTGCAATCTTTAGTGGGAGGAAGATTAAAGAATGTCTATTTTTTTTTTTTTTTTTTATGTTAAAATTTCTTCTCAAAAACTACGAATGACTTACTTTGTACTTTTGGGTTGTCCAGTAAAGAGGAATGAAACATTAAAATCAGAAAAAAATGTAGTATTTCATTTCTATTTCATTAAAATGTAGTATTTTATAATTCTCCTCAAACATTTTATTTTCATAGCTTTTTTTTTTTTTCTTTTTATCGTCATTTAAAACTTTTGTACGTGTAGGCTTCATTGTAAAAAAACCTTTTTAAAACTTGCAGCAAATAGTTTAAATAGTAAGTTCTAAATAGTAAAAGTAAGGATTCACCATGTCTTCCCGAAAACAAAAATGTAGCCAACGGGGCTGTTCAAGGTTGATAGATCCTCCTTTCAAGGACGATTGACTCTTACTTTAGACTTTGGACTTTGCACATTTTTTTTCTTCCGTTATACATTGGTCTTTGCACATTTTTTTTCTCCGTTAGACATTGGTCTTTTTTTCTCCCGTAAGACTTTGGAACCGATATGGAAAAGAGAGAGAAAAAGAAAAGGGAGTGTACAGAGTCGATGAAGGTTCCATGCAGTGCGATGGGTACAAAGACCCTTAAATGAACTGAATTTTAAGACGATCATGTAAATTTTTCATATATAATTGTTTTTGCATTATGGATTGAAGTTGTGCAATGCTGCCTTTGCAATTTTAATAAATATGGCATCTAAACATCGTATCATTATTTTAAGAAATAATTTAGTTTATATTCATGAACTAAATATCAAGACATATCTATATATCTGAATCCACATCACATCTATATATGGCCCTAACTTTTACTATAAAGAATAAATGAAAGCTATAAAATGTATTTTTAATTATGATTTTATTAAACAATAATTCTTTATTAATTATCAATAAGTCTTTTCTTAAAATTTATATCAGAAAACCTTTTGCATGATTCAAAATTTCGCTGATTATTTAAGTTATTATAATGAATATTTTTTTTAAATTTTCAAAGTAATTGCAAATAACCTACATTTTAAAAACATATGGAGTAAATTTTAATCAGTTTATTTAACAAGTTCTTATTGCCGAATTTTTGCAGAACAGTAATTATAAAAATATTTAATACATAAATTAAAGTTAGTTAAATACAAAAATAATTTCTAATCATACTTTGGAAATAAAAAACTTTGAAATCAAATAAAAAATTGTCAAAACAAAGCATTATCTACGTATAGACAAAAATCCAATTATTTTGTTATTAAACAAAAATATTTTTTTTCATTTTTAGTTCTATCTTCCTTTTGATGTAAATCTATTAATTCTTTATAATTTTTTTGAATATTTTTATAATGAGATAGTTCTTTAAAAATTCACAAAATTTATTTTTATTACAATCAGTTATATGAAATAAATAACTGCCTTTTTTATTGTTCAAAATAATTCTATACTCCCAATTTTTTACTATGTTTATTTCTATTTTTTTATTAATATTTATTTTCTTTATACATCAATTATTAATTTCTTTTCAATTATCACAAAATAATTTTTAATTCATGATAATCACTTATTTATACAATAATTAAAATTTATCCAGACATAACAAATTCTTAAATATATTAAATCCTATTTGCACGTATAACTATTTTTTTATTCGTTAATAAACTTAAATAAAATAATAGGCGAATAATTTAAATTAATTTTTTTCTGATTCTTTCGTTATTATTTTCTTTATATAAATTACTTATGATTTTTCATTATTGAATTTTAACACTTTCTTCAGGTTTTTTTAAATTTTATGCATAAAATAAATTAGTTGATACAATTATAATAAAATTTACAATTCTAATTTTCTTATACAATTCGAAAAATTCAATTAAGAATTTTACATTAATTACAAATTATTTAATTATTTTTTTTTATCTTTCAAGCTTTTTGATATATTTTATGAGATAATATTTTAGAAAATAAAAAAAAAAAAAAGAAATAATTTATTTGTTTTACAATATTAAAACTGAGAATGGATTGTAAATTTTGTGAGAAATGTTTTCAAAATTTGAAAATTGTAACCCTGATACCATTTTTACTATCTACTAAGTAAATTTAGTTATTATTTATGTTTAAAATTATATACAGCTATAGATAGCTTTTTAGATCTATTCTAATTTTTTAATATATTTTAACACAAAATATGCATCGTAAATATCAAAAATACGTAAATGAATGATTATAAATAAGAAATTTACGTATTTATCCTCACAAATAGTAAAATAAAGGAAAAATTTAACACAAAAAGTTTACAAAATATAAAAGTTAATTTTATATTTATTTATTTTCTCATAACTTTATTGCAAATAAGGAAATAAAAATAAATTACTGTTTTCAGCAGAAACATATTAAACCTCACCAAAATAAAATAATCGTTTTTATTATTATTGTTATTTTTATTATATTTTAATATTTTTTATAATTTTAATTTCCAAAAAAATTTTTTTTTGCTAGAATGATTTAAACATATTTTGAAATGGTAAAATTGATTAGCAAGTGAAGTTAATATTGTTAATTTAAACTTAAAAGATAAATGGTACGGTATAGATAATCTTAAATTTAAGTAGATTTTTAAATTAAGTATTTAAGTACTTTTTATTATGATTTAATCATTTCTTTTCTCGTTTTTTTTTTTCAATTTAATTTTTAATATTCACAGATTCTATTTTATGAATCAATTGTAGTTACTGAATTAAAAGAGAAAAATATAATTTTTGCCAACTTGCACTAAAAATAAATAAACACTGTAAATATGAATTATTAATACCAAAATATTTAAAATTGCATACAAGTTTATTGTTTATGATGAATAATTAAGATGACATTCAAACTGAGATATATTATCCATAATTATTATTGCATTTTTTTTTTTTCTGATATATTTATATTAATTCTGTATTAAGAGGAAAGTCAAGAAAACGGATGCCACGATGAATTGTAAAATAGAAAAACTGAAATTTATACATGGGAAATAAATAATTTTCTTTTTTATGTTTCTTATAATCATGCATGAGGAATAATCAATTGTAGCATTCATAATAAAATATTTTCATTAATATTATTATCTTCATAAAAACTTATTAATATTATTATCTTCATAAAAACTTATTAATATTATTATCTTCATAAAAACTTATTAATATTATTATCTTCATAAAAACTTATTAACATTATTATCTTCATAAAAACTTATTAATATTATTATCTTCATAAAAACTTATTAATATTATTATCTTCATAAAAACTTCATAAAAATATTTTCATTAATATTATTATCTACATAAAAGCATTTGTAATATTTGAAACCTGAGTCAATCCGAGAAATATTTTGGAAAGAGATTAATGAAAATAAATAATGTTACTTTTTACGAATTATTCATTGAATGAATTCTTAAAAAAATTAAATTATATATTTTGCGAAATGAATTTATTAATTTATTATTAATTCAAAGCAACTGAAGTTTAATAAGCTATTGTTATGAGACAAAAAAAAATATCTAGTTTACGTTTTTCATTTAGAAAAAAAAAGCTGATTATATTCAATTAAGCAGCAATTTCTAATCTATGATATACGTACCCCCTAGGGTATGCTTCGGAATATTCAACGGTATGCCGAAAAAATTGAGTAATGGCTGCAAAAAGCACACGTGTCAAAAGAAAGACAAAAAATAATATATTTAAAAAGAAAAATATCACTTAAGAACTTACTTTAACTTAGGGCAAAAAAATTTAATTTTAGTTAATAATATTTTAATTACAATTTCATAATAGGTTTAACGTGCAGTAGCTCTTAAAATAAAATCTATCTGATTTCTTACAAATACTGATTTATTATTGCATTGTATTCAATTTCATTTTATTCAAAGTAATACTTTTAAAACAGTATTCGAGCATATTTGGAAACTTATACCATTCTGAATTTCTCGAATTATTGCTATTTACATTGATTACGAAATTATAAAAAAAAAAAAAAAAAAAAAAATTTGAAAATCATGCTTTTGCAATCTCATCAAAGTTAGGGCCTTTTCGCTTCCTTAAATGTCTTGGTAGTGTTCCTATACATAAAACGAGGTGCCCTAGAATTCTGGAATACATTAAGCATTATATATCACTATTTAAGTTACAGAAATAGAATATTTACTAACTTAAAAATGTGACTTTAAATATTAAGGAATTTCTATGTGAGATTTCTTGTTTAGCACCTCAAAAGTAATTCTCGTTTCTATGCCGTGTATTGGCAAGAGTTGTAGAATTAAAAGTAGTTGTGATACATTGCTTCATTTCCTGTAAATTATTACAAGTAATCCAATAAACGCAATCTTTCCCAGCCCTACATGAAAAAAAGTCCTTAAATTGGAGAAACTACATGAAAACGAATATCACTTGGAAATACCACGATTAATCAAAAGATGCCAAATAGAAATTTATTAATTTTTTAACTTCGATATTAAGTTAGCAAAGATTTTATTTCCCATGTATTCTACGTGTGTGTGTGTGTATGTGTTTGCATTGTAATATATTCAATAATCCTAGGAGATCCTGTACAATGCAGATTTAAATGATGTTAATAATTGCAATTGATCAATTGGTAGTCACGAACTTTTCTTATAAATAATGCAACAAATAACTTTATGAAATAAAGGCAAATGGTAGTTATAATTTAATTTATATTTTTTTATTTGATTTCATTTGTTTTTAAAAAAATATTTTTTTTTCTCAGTAATAACTAAATGCTCCGTACTAGGTAGAAGACTGAATTCCTCAATCAGAAGAGTATAACTAAATATTAAATTAAAAGAGTGTAACTAAAATATTGCTAGAAATTCCTCAATTCTAGCAATATTTTCGTTTAAGCTTGTTTTCTTCTTTTTAAATTGTATGATAAATTTTACAATTGCCACTGCAGTATTCTGATGATATTATTCCAATTCAAACTCCATAAGTTATTCAATTCAAATTTTTAATAAAGATATATTTCAATTCATAATTTTTTTTAAACAATTGTTTTAAGCATTAAAAGTATTGTTAACTGGTAGATATTATTAATTAAAATAATTGTGATTGGCCTTTTAAAACGGTGTATTTGCAATTTAAGGTGAAAGCTCCAATTGTGGAATCTGTATTTGGGAAAATTTATGCAATGTAAAAGTTTGTTTTTCTGTATAGTAACATTCCCGCAACGTAAACACTTGTACAGATATTGTTGTGTAGTGGAATAAAGATATATTTTCAATTCATCTCTTTTTTAAATATATATTTTAAGCATTAAAATACTATTTAACAAGTTGAAAACTTAACTTATGTAATGTAAAGTTTACTTTTTTGTACAGTAACATTTACCGCAAAGTAAACACTTGTACAGATATTGTTGTGTAGTGGAATAAACATATATATTCAATTCATATATTTTTTTAAATATAACAAGCATATACTATTTAACAAGTTGATATTATTAATTTTAAGATAACTGTAAATTCCTGTTGAAACGGTATTTAGTAACAATTTAAGGTGAAAGCTCAAATTAGGAATCTGTTCTTGGAAAAATGTATGTAATCTAAAGTTTACTTTTCTGTACAGTAACGTTCACCGCAACGTAAACACTTGTACAGATATTATTGCTGTGTAGTTGAAGGCCTGCTTGATGTAGTAATAATTATTATTTTCTATTTTGTCCGTAACGTCCTTTAAAAGCTATATTTTTATATTATTATAAAATCAACATATTTGTTAATTTTTATTTAAGTTGATTAATCTAAAAATTAATTCTTGAATTTTAAATTATTTTGTGTAAGTTTTATTACAGATTAAATTTTTATTAAATGATTTTTTTCTCAATAATAATTTCACTCTTTGGTATACCATTCACTTACTCACAGAAATAATATACTTCACCTAATAATCGTATTTGTATTTTTCTTTAAATTAATTATAATTACATAGAAATACTTATTATTGATAATTAATAGCAATTATGTAAATAAATAAAATATTATTCACTTATTTCTTCCTTATATATTTCATATATCAAATGCATTATCTTAAATAATTTAAATTATATAATTTTTATGCGATACTTCTTAAACTCTAACATTTATAATCTTCTGCATTTTACTAAATTTTAAAATTAAATGCATATAATAATTTTTTTTCATAAAATTTGCAATATGCAATATAGTATGTAATTTGCATAAAAAAAAATTCCAAACCCTGTTCTCTGTACATAATATAGAATAGAAAGCATATGTGTTTATAACAATGAACTTTTAAAAAAAAATAATAAACAGAGGCTCTAATGCAGGTGAGTCAGTTTTACAATTCATTTAATTTATAATGGTAAATTAAAAAACGTTTCTGAAATTTAAAAAAAAAAAAAATTATCACTTTTGAAACAGTTTTCACTCTTTAATTATTAAGAATTCAATAATATTTAAATGAAAGAGTACTTGATAGAAACACAAAGAAATATTTCAAATAAATAATACAAAAAAAATATTTTATTATTATTATATTTCATCAAACTTGTTTTTCAAGTTTCTTAATTACTTTATGAAAATGTTATGATATTTCATATTTTTGTGTAAGATAATGGGACATTTTTGTTTATTTTTATATAAAATAAAGCAATTAATTTTAGAAACATTTTATAAAGTAAACAGATGCATTTTATTGATTTGAAAAATACATGAGATTTTAAAAAATTTACAATAAAAAACGGTTTCATAGTATTGCCATCAATACAAGATTTATTCTCTTACATCTCTTATATTTTTTTCCTTTGAAAAGATGAATAAATTGGGAGAAAGATACGATATTGATTTGTAAGAAAGAAAAAAACTATGCATATAAAGTTTATAATGAAAAATTTTTAATTTTGATAAATGTTTATTTAGAGAAGCTTTTAAATTAAGTAGTCTATGTATTTGCTTTCATAAAAACTTTATTTATAAAAACAAACCATAGCATTGTAAATTTTAGAAAGTAGAATTATATTGTTAGAACATTCTTTAAATAACAAATATGGATGAAAATTAAATACTGGATAAGAAATTTTACTAACATATAATAAATATTAATAACAATACAAAATTATTTTAGTCTAATTCTGAATGAATTAGAGTCCATTTAAAAAAAGCATTAGCTCCATTTTTTTCTGTTATATCATTGGGACATTAGACTTTTTAATGCGTTATGAATATCATTAAATATTTTCAATTTAAATAAAAACATAGAATGTATTACCAAAGAAAAAAATACATATAATGCATACTTTAGATCATTATCATTTTTAATAAGTTTTAATAACGTTTCTTTTTTTCATGTGAACATATTTTTAGGCTATTCTTACTTGGTGTGCAAGTATTATAGATAAATAACTTAACTGAAAATTTTAAAGTAAGGTTATAATATTCTATTTTGAATTGTTTTTAATCATTGAAAAATAAAAATATTTTCATCTAATTAAAAAATTATTTAATGAATGTTTAAGAAATGAATAATGGTGATTCTAGATATAATTTTCTAAACCAAAGGTTTACTATATTATATCGCATTAAATCAAACATATTGATCATTCCCAATAACACAATATTGCATGCCAAATATTAATAGTTATGCATCACAATAAAAACATTTTAAGATAAAAATAATGATAGCATAAGTTTTACATAACCAATAAATTAAAAAATATATCAGTTTCATACATTAAATAAACATTTTTATATGAAAGCTTTAGAATAAAAGATAAACATATATTTACATATAATTTTTATTAAAAAAAAATTTTAAGTAGTTCTGTAAATATATTTTTGAAAGGAAATTATCTTTATTAATTCTTTGTAGTTATTTATTTACAACAAACAATCGTTAATGTTATTTATTATGATTTAAGTATAGGATGAATTAATATTTGTTGATATTAACAAATATAAAATGAAACTGAATAGTAAATTATTCTTACTTATAATTAATGTTTTATATTTTAACATGAAGATTAATATTAGATTATTTAAAGTTTGAAAATAAATAAAAGTTTATTTGTTTACTGTTGTAATGATTTGTTTATCCATAAAATCTTAAGACACAAAAATGTGGATTTTTGCATCAATATCAAATTTATATATTATAATGAAGATACTATGAAATCCGATTAAAAACACTTTCTCACACAACAAATACATTCGACTTACAATGCCTGTTCACCACATCTCCTCTTCAAACTAAATCTATTTTTATCTCATTTTCATATAAGATCGCTTTATCCTCCCATCTTAATCTCGTACTGTTTACAATCAAACACTAGCACAAAATTATCATTTTTTTTTTAAGAAATATTTACTACACTAAATCATTAATTGAAGTTCCGTGTTCCATTTCACATTTTTTTTCTTTTCTGTGTAGAAAAAAAAAAATACTCACTGAAAGATCTGACACTTCATCTCCTAATCGGATAGGCACTACCCCATTCACTCACAGATTACATAACCACCTTGCGGTATCTGCAGCATGTATAATGCAAGATTAAAAAAACGGGGTTAGCATATTTTTAGAGGGTGTAGAGTAAGTAATGTTTATGCGATGGATTTTTCAAATCGGTGTGGGTTGAAGAGGGTGGCGAACGGGTCGTAACGTGAGCTTGACCCGAATCGGGAGCAGCCATTGCGACTCTACAAGCCATCCTCACCCATCCGAACGGGGTAGGGGATGGGTGACCCCTTTATTCAGATTCCATCCCAAACTGGGACAGGGGGTGGGTACCACAGGATGGTGATGGGATACGAGATGAGAGGGAGAGAGTAAAGAGCCGAGTGGTGAAAGAGAGACAGAGAGAGAGAGAGAGAGAGAGTGAGAGTGAGCGAGGCAGGGAAGAAAGAGGGGGTGTGAACTGAACTGACCTGAACTTAATCTTGTCTCTTTCCTCCTCATCTTGTGCTCGGGCGAAGACGTTCCGCAGTATCCTTTGCTCTTCCTCCGAGAATTGGCTGATGTCGACGCCTTCCATCGCCGACCCATGTCCCTCAGAAGGGCCGCCAACCCACGCACATCGCTGCGAAGGAGGCACTGACCATGGATGCCATGCTAAGGCGACTGGAAGTGAGGTTGCCGCAGCCACAGCGCGGACTGCTCTACGCCTACACCGAGCCACGTCACGAGGGGGGGAATCCGTTCAACTGCTGCCGCGCCCCCCCCCCACCCCTACCCGCCCCCGCAGGCGCGCGCAGCTCGCAGGAAAACGGGCTTCCGTTTTTGTGAAAGACCATCTCTCGCTAGGTTTTCCATCAAAACGGATTTGAGTCGCGGATGGTTAAAAAAAAAAGAGCTCTGTTGTGGGTGGGGATAGAAAATGAAACGGTTTATTCTCTTTTTGTACGTACTAAAATACTTATAAGATTCTTTCGGGTAGGCAGTTGCCATTGCATGTACGAAAGAAAGGAAACGTGTTGTGGAATTGTTGAATCTCTCATGTTGATTTCTAGTTGTATATCCGGGTTATCTTCTTTTGATTGGTTATTAAACGAATATAGGACGTAGGAACAAGCTTATGTATTATAATATACGATTAAAACTACCTTCTCTGGAGTCATATATGCATACACGCAATAAAAAAAAAAAAAAATAAAATAAAAAAAAAAAACAGTTTGCACCATTTATGTTAATTGTTAGTAAGTAAAAATATTTCTTTTGAATTGAAATTATAAGAGAAGGAGGAGTAAAGAGATGCCACTCTGAGGGTGTTAGTTCTAAATTAGGGCGGGGAAAAAGTACAATTCAGCAGTCGCTTCATGATGTACCCTAGGTAATGCTGAATCTGCTACATATTCAATTTCTATTGACAAATGGTTTTTATAATAGTAAAAAGAAAATATATATATATATATACGTGTACACAAGGGATGGCTGAGGGATGGTGTCCAATTTATAGCCATTTCACACTTGCGTTCAAATTTTTTTTTTTAATATTTAATATTTCAATGAATCAGTGTTTTTTTCTTATCAGTGTCAATTTTATTATCGCGCCTGAACTTGTTTATTGAGCTGGTGTTTTTTCCAGGTTTAGTGTTTGTTAAATATTTATTGAAATAGTGAAGTTGGCATAAATGATGTGATCGATTAACTAGCAAAACAGAAAATAGAATTGAATTTTAATTTATAATTTGTTTATGAAATTTTTGTAAAATTAATAATTTTTATTGTTTGTGCAGTAGTTCTCAATTTTAATGTTATCTTCTTTATATATATTTGAACCAAATGAAAGCAATGTAAAAATTATTAATAAAATAATTAATATATTAATATAATAATTAATAATTTCTATTACTTATAGTTTGGTATAATGTATTGAGCATAATACAAACTGCTGGGTGTACACAACTGCCTATATTTTTTTCAACACATTTGCATATATATTTACTTTTGCTCTGCCATTGTAATGAATATATATATATATATATTCATTACAATGGCAGAACAAAAGTAAATATATGCAAAAGTGTTGAAAAAAAAAATGTCATATGAAAATCAACAATTTTAATACCTTGAATACAGCTTTAACAAGAAATACATATCTTCATGATATTGATCATAATACTCTGCTTCCTGAAAGATTTAATTCATATATAAATATCTTGCTATGTATTACATGAAACAAGAATTAATCGCAAATACAGAGCGCAAATGAATAGAAAATACATGCGCTCAAATAATTAACAAAAATATTTTTATGTAAATTTCTCTCTGAAAATGGTTTTAATTTAATTTTATAATTTTAATTTATTGTAATGTCATTGATTTGAAACTTGGTGCTTCAGATTAGCAGTCATGAATAAATTTAAGAAATAATATGTGAGTCAGCCAAATAAAGTTATTTTTAAAAAATTTTTAATCAATTTTTTTTATATTGTAGTATATACAAGCAACATTATGAATATCTATTATACTTAATTACCATCAAGCACAACTTATGCAAAATTTAAGACGAAATAACAGTGTAGAAATAAAATGTTTATTACAAAAACGCTTATTTAGTTTGTCAGTTTTTTTTTTTTTTTTAACCTTACTTAAAAAAAAAAAAAAGAAAAACAATATTAATTATAAAATTAATGCTTTACCTTTTAATTATTTTGTCATAATACAATTTTAAATGAATTAATTTTTAGAACGATATATGTGCTATTTGTCATTAAGGTGATATTTTTAAAAATTCAATTCACTGTAAACCAAATTAATTCAATGTTCTTAAATTTTAATATTTGAAGCTAAAATTATCAAATACCTTATTCCTTTAATACTGTTAATCTGCTCAATATTTTGAGATAAAAGAATTTTGAAAACTATGAATCTTAATATTTTAAGCGGCGATTTTCTTTAACTAAAGAAAAACAATTTTTATTGGTCACATCTTGTTTATTTTATATTGAAATAGTTAGTGAAACAAAAACAAAAAAATATTTTTTATGCACTGTGCAAACAGAAAAGATATTCTTTTATTTTGCTAAATTCTCCCACTTTTATGCTCATTTCTTGCAGATTCTGCTGCCTTTTTTTTAATTCCCCATTATTAGAAGAAACATTTTTTCACTTGTATAAATAACTATAATATTCTAGCAAGTTGAATAAAACTATTAATTTAATTCGAAATAAAATGTCTAAAAAACTGATACGAATCTTAGAATATTCAAATTTTTTTAAATATGGGGTATCAAAATTGCATCAAATTTTATAAATAACAAAAATGTGTGTCATAAAATGACATTAAATGTATAAAAAATATATATATATAAATGAAAAGATAACAGATATTAATAAAGTTAACGAATATAGAAAAGACAATAGTCAATTTGAATGATTTTTCTTCATTTCAGTTTCGAATATTCTCATTTTGAAAGTCATAGATTTAAAAGTTCTAGACCAAATTTCATGATGTAACTAAATAAATTTCTAGAAAATTTTCTACTATAAGTTATATATTTCTGATTAATAAATGGAAATTATGAAGAGGATATAAAAATTTTCTATAAATTTGTTCAACTGTAAAACAATTTACCATGTGTATTGATATTGTTGGGTTGCAAACTTTATTGTTGGGCTGTAAACTTTACTTTTAACATTTTTGGACCAGACAATAAATTATATTTACCTATATTTGCTAACCGAAATCACAATACTAAAATATTTAACGTCATTAATTTGTAAAATATGCTGTAAATAATTTTTATATGTTTGGTTTAGCACATCTAAAGTAAAGTATTCCATTCTAAGTATATATTCTAAAGTATCGTTTAAGATTATAAAAATGAATAAGTGACAAAAAAAAAAAAAAATATTTTTCAAAAACAATAAAAATATTGATAAAAATCTTTTGGTAGCCCCTCTTCATAATCTGTATAAAAGTGATGATTAATAATTAAATTAAAAATTTTCCTAGTTTACTATAAGACAGCAAAAGTATAGAAGGAAAGATTGTTTGACTTTTAAATAAATTAAATATTATTATTCTCTTTCTTTGTGTACATTAATAATAATAGCCATTTGAATTGCCACATTTTTTGGTTTATGTCTTATTTGCTAAAAATTATATTAATATTTTATTCAATATCGATAAATCCTACTGAATAAAGCATATAATAAAAAAAAAAAAAAAATTTTAAATTATTCATAAAGAAAAAACTTATTGATGAGGAATAACATAGTTGCTTTATTTCACTTGATATTTAAATAAGTGTATACCTTTGTTAATTTCAGAATTCCAAAAATCTAAACTATAAATTTTTCACAATTCTAAGTTAATGAATATAAACCAAAAAATGTTACAAATAATTTTATTTATTGGAAATGCACCTGAAAAATATAAATTTAAATACGCTTTAATGGAGTCCATCATAAAATGTAGTAAAAAAAATTTTTTAATGAGGATAATGATGCTCGGGAGATTATATTGTATTATATTATTTATATATTTAATTATTTATTCTGAAAATAAATAAATTGAAATACAAATAAAACAAAATATTTTTAAAAATACAATTTTATGATTTGAGGAAATTTTAAAAATAGAATAACAAATATTTCATGACACGCTAGTTACACTGTGAACCACTGTAGTAAAATTTCACATAAATGGCAAATAATTAATAGCCTTCTGAGAGGCCTTTTCTTTTATCATTTTCAGCATTTTAACAATGTTATTTTTAACAAAATCTTAAAAGTGGGAAAGTTTCATTTTCTACATATTCATAATTTGAAATGACCCTATTGAACACTACAAACTATTTGAATTATTTTTCAGTTTAAGTCAGATTTGATTGCTTTAAAAGAACATTGGAATCAAAGTATTTATCATGTTTCAGTTTTTAAACTACATTCTTTAGTTCCATTTCTAATTAAGATATTTTAAATTTATAATCTCACCTTTATGTATATACAGAGAATATAAATCCATATGCTTCAAAAGGTAACCCTTCTTGAAATTGTTATTTAGCACATTAAAAATAAAACTAAGATAAATATTAAAATTTAATATTTGGTAATTAAATATTTCAGAGATTATCTATCGGAAGCAACTATTGTCATGAGGCTTTAATTAAGTGAAGAGAACTACAAGAATGTAATCATTTCTCCAAATTTTGTTAAACAGCTGATACTATTAACACCATAAGGGAACTAAAATCACTTTTTTTTTTAAATGAGAAATAACTATGCATTGGATAAAAACAATTAAAATAATATTAAAATCATATAAATAGAATAGAATTGGCATAATATACGAAATATAAACATAAATGAAAAGTCAGTATTTAATTTTATTTTAAAAAGTTAATTATTTATTTTGTATTGTGATTGTTTTTAATCCAGTTTAGATATAAATGAAAAAAAACAAACAATAATTTTTATATTAATTTATTTTGATATGTGGACATGTGCCATCATTCATTTCCACAATACAAATGTTTATATCCAAACATTAATTCATTTCCATTTTAAAAAAGAAATGAGTTTAAAAAATTCTATTAACAAATAATGAACCAAGTTTCAAAACCTTCAATCAGCATATTGAAAATTTACAGATATATATGATTTATTTATGATTTGTTCAAAACTAATATAAAAAGGAAAACAGAATGAAAAACTGACTAGGAATATGAAAGCATTATTCAATGAATTAAATTTTAAAAAAACTTTATTTAAATTTAAGCAGCAATAAGTTATAGAAAAAGTAAAGAACATTATTTTGAATATCCAGATATCTGATATCTCTTCAGCTTTTCGAGGTTCAAAGAAATTGTGCTGAATTTTAAAATTGACTTGAATTTCATATTATACGATTAATATTGAAATTATGTTGTTAAAAACTGCTGTTCATACAAATAGAATTAAAATTTTATATAGGAATATATTCCTCTTAGAATAGATGCTATGAAGGGATGGTTTAGGGTTAACTGAAATTTTTGAAATACATGTCAAAATTTCAGAAAGTGTGCATTAAATAAATTAGAGCCACCACACCCTTACTTTTCCAGTAAAATTGTAACATAAAATTTAAACAAAAGCATCATATTATTTGCTTAATATGCATTTTATCTTTGTCTAAACAGATTATATGAATTTTTTAAGCATATTTATTTCAGAGATGTATTTTCTGAATGCGAAAATTTCAGAACTAGTAGAGTCAAATTTTTAGGAAGCACAACTTTAAATTTTCATCCCTGTAATATGACTTATTTTTTAATTTCATTATAAAATATACAGAAAAATATTCATAAAATACAAACATTATTAAAGTCTAAGAATGCAATTAGATGCTCCAGAAGACACTCGCGTCACATAGGTTGTTTCTTAAACATGCCTGGTGTGAAGTGTTTCAAATGTCACAGTAGAAAAATATAACGGCTCTTTTTGTTTGTTCATTTACCAAAGATTATATGTTTCATTTAGTTTTTGCTTAATAGTAATAATAAGATGGTAGACACTTCGGGTAGTCCATAGTAAAGATAGTCTACATTTTAATATGATTCACAAAATTAATAGGACATGCAGCCTTTAGCCAACTTGACAATAATAAAAGCCTATTTTCAAAAAAATTAATTTTGTAATTTTTAATTGACACTAATTAAATAGATACAAAAGGCCAATTTTTTTTTCCTATTAATTATAATCCAACTTTTATGGGTGATAAAAGCAATTAAATCTGCAAGTTATGTTTGATTGCAAGACTATTTAATTAATAATAACAAAGACCAAGAATTTTATTAATAATAACAAAGAAAAAAAAATGTCTTATTACAACATCCTCGGTGAAACATTAAATAAGATTTAAAAATGTATATGCATATGGAATTATGCATAAACATTTACGAGAAACAACAGATAATAAATAAAAACTCAGCAATCACAATATTAATATCACTATTTTGTATATTACTAAAACAGGAATTCTAAGACGTAATTCATGTGATGGCATTCTTATTCTGCTATTTTACACTATGACTGTTCTATTTTTTTAAAATCCTGAACTATTTTTTAATGAAAAAAAAATGAAAGTTAACAACTTAAAAGGATTATAATCAATAACACAAACATGAGCATAATTAAATTCTTTTTGACAAAAATGAGAGATTCTACCAACCATCCCACTAATTATGATGAATTGGAACTTTCAGTTCATTATATTTATAAATTAAACATAAATAAAAACATTAATTAAAAAATTATAATAACATCCAACAAATACTATTTGACTTTTAAATGTAAAATTACAATAAAAACAGTATGGATTGAATGCGAATAGTTGAATGTTGTACAAATTCACAAAGGCCACTGTAACAAGAACATAACAAAATTATTCAGCAATTGTTGGTATTTCATCTAGCAATGTTTTGATTATTACTGAATTAAATTAAAAAAGGTTTTAAGATAAAAAAAAAAGAGTAGTTTATCAAAATTTTAATTACTTATAGTGTACTAATCAAATAAAAAAAATAGCATATTTGATAATAATTCACATTTAAACACATAGTATTAAATAGCATTTAAATTTCATGAGTGTATTTAAAAGTAGTATTCTTTTGAAATGTATTGATCAGTGAATTTTAATTTTGATAGAATTCCATTTGTTTATTGCTCAAAATTGTGAAAAAAAAATTCACTTTAAATGCTTTATGAATTCATTAATAATTGTGAAATTAGCAAAATTATTCAATCTTACTATTGTAAGTACAATACATTACTAAAATTTTAAAAATTCAACAATCAAACAAAGTCAAAAATATAAATAAAATTTTTATACTTTTGTATTAATTAAAAAATTTTCGATAGTGTCTTTCTTTTTATAAATGTATATATATTTATGTGGATGCGTGTGTACACAATTTGTCTAATGAAGTAGTTTATTTAATTTATTAAATTTTTTAATTTTATTAAATTTTTACTTTCTTTCATGTATGTCAAGGTAATTTGCCAATTTTCACACAATCAAATTAAATCAACAAATCATGTGATATTCACTTTTTGATAAGAGATAAATATAAAGACTTTTAAGTAAACAAAAAAATTTTTTTAATAAATGTATATGAAATTCAAATACACAAAATTAATTTTCATACAAAAAAATTTGATCATGAACACTGATCTTTCGAAACATATAACAAACTTATAAATAAAAATAATATATGCAAGACATTTTTATTTAGAATAATTTTACTTTTTAAACATAACACATTTTTATGTTGCAAGAATAGAAACAGAATTGTTACTTTAAAATTTATATTTCTTTACACTGCCTTATAATAACAGTATAAATTCCTATGTATTCATTTCTAACTTAGTAATTTAATAATGAATTGGACTTCCTACAATTATTTAATTTAAGTCAAACAATAAGCAAAACATATTTCATTGTTAATTCATACATCAAAATAATAGCAAGTGAAATGGAAATTATTACTCAACTTTATGCATTATTATATTTTTAATTACACAAATATAAAATTAGATATGCTTATAAAGAAAACTTAATTTCTTTATAAAAACAAACATGGGTGAAATTGTAAGTGAAATATAACACTTGAAAAATCTTTTAGAATCTGTTCAGTAAATAACTATCAATTGCAACTTTGATTTGGCAAATTTTAGGCAGCACAATATCAAAGTTAAGAGAATAAAAACATTTAATGTAAGGTACAAAGAGAAATTTTTAGAACCATAATGCATAGTTCAGGGTCATCCTTGCATTTAGCAACTAATAAGAAAACATCCAATAAAATTAAGTTGTCTTCAAAAGATATTAAAAACACTTCTCATTCTTTTCCCACAGAAGGCAGCATAATTGTGGAAGCATTTTCTTCTCGCCAGCAAAAAGTTAACACAAATGCTGCTTGCAGTCTCCTGTTTTGAGCAACAGGCCTTCTAAGACATTCTCAACACTATGAATGCAATGATAGATTTTGAAGCATCAAAAACAAATGCAACTTCAGTAAAAAAAAATATTAATTAAGTAGTAAAGGCACATCCCTTTTTTTTTTTTTAAGTTCAATTAGAGAAGTTTTAGAGATCCAGTCACTTGGTCTACAAGGTCCAAACGACCCATCACACACAAAACTGTTGTACTACCCACTGGTACCTAAAAGTAGAATACACAATAATTAAAATGTATTTTTCAGAAAATAATATACATAAATTTATAACGTGCATCATAAAATATATCTTGATATCTTTAAATACAATAGTCTATCTTGAGATATCTTATAATCTAGATCTCTGCAATTATTCATAACAATTGTTGGTATAAATAAAATGTAAATAAGTTATGGTTTTATGTAAGAAACAAAAATAGATTTAAATTTGTAAATAAGAGCTCATAAATATTTTGGAAATAATAATATGAAACATATAAAAATTCTCACTTGTGTTCGTCCAGCATCTTGTACCAAATAAGTAGGTAAGCCAAGACACAGAGCTTTTCTTTCTAATTCTACTAGATGTTGAGTTGTATTTCCCCTTAGAACAATTTTAGTTTCTCTAAAATAAAAATTAACTTCTAATTCCAAATATCTAATAAAAAACATTTGTATACATTATTTTTATAATTATATGTACAATTATTAGGAGACTGTGCACACCTGATCGTAAATCCTGTGGTTTTTGTTTAATCAAATACTTAAACTAAATGATGTAAAATTATGGCAAACAAACAAACAAAAAGAAAAATGATGGAAATAAATGGTGTGCTGCTTAGAAATCTATATTTTTACATTCCAAAAAATTTTTAGATGGTACTTAAAGATCAGTTTTAAAAAAATAACTTAATAAAAATATTAACTTCCTTACAGTATTTGCTATTGTTGCATTCAAAAATTTCTTGTATTTTATTTAAATCCCTCATTGACTCATATTTGTATTCATTATAGAAGTTTTTTTTACTAAGAAATAGTCATTTATAGGAAGTACACATAGTAGAGAAAGAAATACTTTATTTCATAAAAATATTTTATTGCTAGGTCTACATTACAAAGATATAGCAAATGCCAAAATTTTTGCAATTAATTTTGATAATATACAGCAAATAAAATGTCATGCAAATAATTACAACTACATTAAATAAATGAAATAACAATACTCCCTCCTTTAATAAAAGTAAATGTATAAGACTGCTATAATGAAACACAACTTGATACAGAAATTTAATTCTTTTCAGGAAGAATTTATAAAACCCATAATTTGTGTAACACAAATAACAAGATCCAGGATAACATTCCGTAGTTCCAATATTTGAGGAATGACTGCTATTTCCTAAAATTTTATCTAATTCATAGTTTTAAAAATATTTTTAACAGCAAAAATGCAAGCAACCACTCACTTAAAAATATTTTAAGCATACCATACTGTCATTTATAATCTCTAGCAATCCTACTACTATCTGTAAAGTATTTAATTGAAATTTTAATCTGTTTTTAATTTGACATTATTCTAAGTCAGGGGTCTCCAAACTACAGCCTGCGGGCCAAATTCGGCCCTCCAGTGTCATCAATCCGGCCCGCGACAGCGAACAGCTTATTGTTGCTGTAATAAGTTGGATATAAAAGCACATTAAAACACTAGAAATTATAGATAATGGTAGAAAAATTAAAACAGTTTTGGTCATTGGTACTTACTGGAGTAAACAGTATGGCCCTAAGGCTGGGAAGTTTGGAGACCCCTGCTCTAAGTAATGCTTCAATGTTCAACCCAACATCATAAAGCTGTTGTTGTTTTTTCCCCTTTGTAATTCCTTTAGTTGTTTAGCTCTTTTCCTTTCGGATTCCACTTTTTCTTGCCTTTGATTGATTCAACATACTTGGAGTGCGAAGATCTCGTATAGAACCAGAATTGTTTTTGTTATTTTGATGTTTAAAACGATTTCAGTTTGAACTCCCTTGAAAATTTATTTTAGCCCAACAAGGCTTTCTTCGGACTGATTCTCTACATGCATTCTGAATTTATAGAAAACCTTCTTTCAACAAAGGCATTTACATAAGAAAGTGTTAAAATCAATTGAACAAATTGCTGCAAATCAAGAACTTCTAAATTACTAGTCCTCTACTCTGCTTTCACTTCATTTATATGCAGGTGTACCGGTTTATGTTGAAAGAATAACACAAACTTCTCTACAATTTTCATATATCATATCTCCTTTAATGCCACATATGTAATTGTTTGTTATCACAAATTGAATACAGTTTTAAGGAATTAAATTATCTTATTAGAATAATTTAACATAAAAAAATGTACTCATGCATATGATATGTGTTTCCTTTTAAATAAATGAACGACATCAACATTTGTGCAATTAGGTCAGGAAAACTTAATTTCTGAGCATAAATCATGTTCCGACTACTTTACTGACAACAGAAAAAGTTTCTTTTCATGCATTATAATCAGAATAAAAAAAAAAGAAGTGGGGGTAAATAAGCATAAATTCAGGAAATCAGATCAAGGATTAATTTCTCTGCACTTTAAAAAGAATGTCACAAGTAGAGAGTGGGGGAGGGAGAATACCAGAAAGCAAAAACCTTTTTAAAGCAGGCAAAAATGTTAAAGAACCTCACTGCTATTTTTAACAGAAAAAGAAACATTAATAAAAAAACTTTGTTAAGCAATGAAAAAAACAATGGTCCAATTTTTTTTAAGTTCTTAAAATCTATGTTAAGACATAAATTAAGTTTGATTGTTTTTCAATACATCTAGAATTGAAAGCTATACATATACTTTTATTATCGATTTGCTTTGAATGTCACAAATTTTCTCTTTAATTTTGTAGAGTAACATTAATTTTTATTCACTCATGCTTTTTATTCTAAACCTCTCCTTAAATATTTAAGAAAAAAATTTTCATTGTTAATGTGAGGGATGGGTAAAAATTTCCAGCCTTTTATTAATCAATTGAAAACTGTACCGTACAACTCTGAAAATCAGTATTTCAAAACCAGGAGACACCGATAAAAATCTTTTTGCGATAATTTTTTTTTTTTTGCAAGGAAAAATTCATTTTGCTGGACACTATCTTGAAAATATGCACACTGTTTTTAAAATTTTTAGGGAAATGGAGATCTTCATCTCTCTAAGGCCTAATAAAGTTCTCGTGCAAGTTCATTTCAACAGAAAATTTAAAAATGGATAATGGACAAATATAGAATTTGTAAGAATATAGTAGTGAGTTATACTGGGAATACTGTGAAAAGATATATATATATATGTATCTATTGGGCTATATTAGGCTGGCTCTGTCTACAGAAATACTATTAGAAGATATTGCACAGGTTATTTTGATGATATTAGACCCAAATGCTACATTTGTAAAAATACAAATAATTAATAATAATAAAAACCTTTGAAGTATAATGTTTATAATTCAAAAATTTAAAAATTTTAGTTTTGGATTCAAAATTAAGTTTTGCATGTTATATTCCACAAAATAAATGGTAAGAACATTTACTTTCAAGCAGACTACACATTTTTATTAATAAAAAAAAAGCATGAGAAAATAAATGAAATAAAAAAAAATTAAGTAATATGACAAAAAAGTATGATAATGAAACATTTTAAAAAAGCTATGAGGAAAATGTTGACAAAGAAAGTTAAAATACAAAAAAAATATATCAGCTTAACAGGTTCTAGAATTATAGTCATTTGAAAAGAATTTAATATCACAAGCAGAGTCACAAATAAAAAGGTGAAATGAATACACATTAATACAAAAAGTTATTATAATTTTAAAAATGACATAATAGCAAATTTATCTAGAAATAGTAAAGCAAGCATACCCATATTCAGACCACTGCAATACCATTTCCCCATATTTATTTTCATTCTGTAAAAGTAAACGATGCATGCCCATTGCTGCATGGGCAACTTGAGAAGCTAGTTTGCCTGTACCCATTTCTAGGCTCATGTTTACAACAAATGCCATCTTATAAGCATCCCCGAAAGTATCTTCCATATTATCTCCAGCTTCAGCCTGAAAAGTAGAATATTTACAAAATTCAACCTCATCAAAAATAAAACTCTAGAAGTAAAAAAATTAACTCAAAATTTTACAGGGGCATACATCTATTCCTTCACTTAAAGATATACACAGTTACAATAATGATAAAAATGTCAAAAGTATGATAGAAACAATTATAATTACTTTAAAAAAAAATTTTAAGTACTTTTTTTTTTTTTTTTTTTTTTGCGAATGTCAAGCAAGCAAGTGTAAGATTACAAATTGTATTCTTGTAATCGTACTCAGTTCATATAATAATTTTCAATTCTATATGTTGATAGAATGAAATGTTTCTTTTATTTTTTATTTTTAATATTTCAATATCAAAATTTTTGTAACTAATGTAATTCATATATAATCCAAAAAAGATACTGTGACAATTTAATAAAATATAATCCATAAAGATCTGTTAAAAATAAGATTTATTACATGACTTTAAAAGCATTAAAATAAGCATTTATTGTACAAGATCTTACAGTTCTTTTGCTACAAATTTTTAACACTATGTAGAAATTCATGAGTATAAATAAAAGTATATAAAATACTTGCAGCAAATTAGCACAAGTTATACTGAATTTATCTAGTTTGTATCATAGAACAAAAAATTCAAAATTAGAATACCCAAAATAATTTTTTTAATTAACTAAGTTTTTGAAAAAAAAAAAATTTTTTTAAACAGTTTTTTTTTTGTTTTTTTTTAAATATTTAAAGAATATTTTCCTTTACATAATTATTATAGAATAGTTGTAACTATTTTTAAAATGATTTCAACTGTATTAATAATATTGTACATTTAAATAATAAAACACCTGTCAAAGATTAATTTATTTTCCTTACATATTTCTACTTTACAGCAAAAATATTATCATTTGAAACCAAAAGGAATACTCTTCGAAATATTACACTGAGACAACAAAAATAGTATAACACTTAAAACAAAATTAGAAATGCTGAACAAAAATTTTATAAAGTTTAAATTAAAAAAAAATCACAAAATCATTACTAATAGTATTTTTATTATGTTTATTGTTATAACATATTTATCACTTATTACCTAAAAATAATTAAATTTGCCTCTATAGAATCCTATCTGATATTGGTTCTACAATAACAATTCAGAAATTTTTTTACAGAAGTTAAATAATAATTATGAATTTAAAAATATTTTTAGCAGGAGAAATATTCTTACAGCGAGAGACGTTTCTAAATCAGCTTCCGAGTTTTCAAATAACCAAGCTGCAGCTAAATCGGCAGATCTATTATCAGTATAAAATAAAGCCTGAAATAAAATCATTTCATGTATTAATAAATAGAATTAACGATAAAATCAATACTACAGCAAAAAAAAAAAAAAAAAAAAAAAAAAAAAAATGCTCAGTAAAGATAATGACACTGTTAAAAACCAATATTTTCATTCTAATAATTTCATTACATTTAATTGCAAATTAAATTCATTCCTCTAAATGACAAGTAATTTCAACTTGCTCTGTCAAACAAAAAGAAATACACCACTTAATGTGAAATTAAATACTTTAATAAGATTAAGATAGTTAAAAAATTGTCTAATATTTTGTAATGAACTCTATCTTCATTCTCGATAAATATAAGTTAATTTTCTGTAGTTAAAAAAAAAAATTTAAATTACTTTTTCTGCTGCAACTCGGCTAATGCCCATGCCCACAAGTACTTTAAGAAATTCCTCGTTTGGTTTCCATGGAGTCGGAGTAGTTTGACTTTCCTCTCCATCTCCATCTTCTCTGGGTTCTTGCATTGTTCTATAAACCTGTGTAGTGAATTTATGTAAATTATATATGTACTTATAAGTAAATATAATTATTTTTAAAATGCAAAAAAAAAAAAAAAAAAAAAAACATGATGTATACTACAACTTGGAATGTAACTATTTGTTAAAAAAAATATATTTTTTTTTTTTTACACAACAAAATATTCTGAATTTTTACACATTTAAGGTAATATAACTGAACAGAATGCTACCAATCTGACTTTAGGGAAACATATAAGCATATCATATTTAAATCCATGGATACGATAACAACAAGATATTTGGATGTATATCATATATTTCATATATATGAAGAAAAAACTTAACTGTAAAAAAACTTCTGTAACTGTGTTAATGAAATCAGTTGACACAGCATTTACAACATAAAAACTTAATGCAATATTCAATATAAATTTTTTTTTAAGAATAAAATTGAATTTATAATGACTGATTTTTAATAACAATTATATAACTTCATAAAAAATATAATAGCAAAGAAATATTATAATTAAAATACAAAATCAGTACAAATATACTACATAATAATACAAATTAAATTAACAATGAAATAAAACATCACTTAAAATATGATATATTTTATGTCAATTCTATCTTTAACAATAAAATGTGTCGAATTAAAATATTTCATAAATTCCTTAATTAACCAATTCTATTTATAACATTGACATTCAAATGCACAATATTCAATTTGTTACACTTTCAATTTCCAAAACACTAATAATGTTAAACATTTTAATTTTTAAAATGCATGCATTCAAATTTGAAAATTATAGTAAAAAAAAAAAAATTTCATATCATCAATATTAAATTACACACGAATAATCCCTTTTTAAAATCGGATATTGTATACTGAATGTTTTGGGGCTTTACATGCATACACGTATATATGTATAGAATTGAAATAGTTTTAAGAATACAAAACATGATCACATTTAATCAATAATAAACAGATTATATACTGAATGTAAGTTGATAAATTAAAATCCACCACTAAATTGACACATATCACTGCAAACTTTTACTCTTAGATAAAAAAAGAGAAAAGTTTAAAACGTGAAAATCCAGGGAATTCTACCTCTAGGTTATGAAATCTACTTCTTCAGACAATTCACAATTATCTTTAAAAGATTTAAACGCGGCACTAATGAAGCGAAATACGGTGACGAAAACCGTATATCAAAACAGCAAACTTTTTTTTTTTTTCTCCCCAAGAATAAAAGTAGAAGTAGTAGTACTGCAAAATAATCTAAACATTTGTAGCTAAACCGAAACCCTATTATTCAGGTTATTATGTAAAATAGCAAAATTGTAACTATTTATGGGTTTTAGTCATATATTAAACTTTTTCTTTCTCAAGAATATTTTAGCAAGATTTTTTACATTTTTTATTACAGAAATAAAAAACATTATTTACAATATAATAATTTTAACCGAAGATAAGGAAGTGAGGTGATCAATAGTTGAAGTTTCGTTTTAAGTTTAAGATTATAAATTGTCAACAGCACATGTTAATTTTGTGAGTAAACTTTTTTTTTAACCCTTAATTTAATTTCTTTTTTATTGCATTATGAAGTTTATATACAAAGTCTAACTGCATTTTATTCTAAGTAATAAACTGCCATTCAGAAACTTGACTTTAAGAATCAAAATTTAATGCTAAAGAATTTCCAGGGGAATAAATTTCAAACTAATCATTAATTTTTAAGAATTTTGCAAAACTTACTGAATAATTCTAAAATAAAAATTATTTTTCAAATATGATGAGTAATTCAATAAACCCACTTAATGCTAAGATGCCACAAAAGCTAGAATCAAGCAATAAGGCCACTCTCTTGAAAAAAGAAACAGAAGGAAATTATATCTTTATTTAATTTTTATATATGATTTTTCATTGATTCCCAATTATTTATGATCAGTTAAGTTTATGAAATAACCTTAGTAAATTATAAAAAATACAAAAACAGCTTTCCAAGTTGATGGAATGTAAATTAAATGGAAACAATATTTCAACTTCGAATTCTTTATATAATTCTTTTCATTTTCATTTGGCATAAATTTTACTATAAATTGATCTTCCAATATAAATAAATTGAAAATAAACTGTAATGAAAATAATATAGATCCAATATAAATTGCCTTTTTCAGAATTTACATTTTAAAAGTATGTTCTTAAAATTTAATTAGAGTGTCTACTATTAGATAACTATTTTAGTACTTAACTATAGTAATAGAAGTATCAAAGGGATGGATACTATAGAGAAATCTTCCTATAGAAATCACTATATAAAATTAATTTTAAGTTACTTGCAGTAATTTGTATTTAGGCTCACAAATATTTGAAGACAAAATTATTTAATTATAAATTTCAGCTTTAATTTAGAAATTACAGTCTATAAATCTATTCTATGTATTTCTGTAAATTTTTAAAATTAAATTTAGCTAATGGCATTATCTTTTGTGAAATGTTGAAAAAGTTATCTTAAATTATTATTTCTGTTGTGTTGTTTAGAAATTCATTATTATAGTTTATATTTTACAATTTAATCAGATTATTATTTATATATGAGTTATTATAATTGGGTTATTACAGCACATATTTTTGCAAGCTTTTACATATTCAGTAAATTTCTAAATCTTGCATTAAATAATTTTTCAACATAAGGAAATTTTAATATTTCTTTAATTTTAGTACTTTTCTGGCACTTCATGCCAGTTGTAAAATCTAACAATCATAATGTAGCAAGTGATAATCTTTGCTATGCTTCATATGAAAAGTCGTCCTTGATGCTCATGAGGTACATTTAACAATTTAAGTTTATTATATTAGTCTGCCCCTCTCCCAATCTCTATTAACAGAAAAATATTTAAATCTTAATGTTTATTATTGAAAGTTAAATATAATTAAATCTACAGATAAATTATTATTGCAACCTGCTTATTTTTCTTTGAAATTATCAAGTTTAATTATTTTATTAAATAAAATATGAACATTATGAGTAAAAGTTTTTTTTTGCTTATTTTTGAAATTTTAAATTTGCTTTAATATATATATATATATATATATATTCAGGGGAATTATGTGTCAATGTTTACAATAGAAATTAAAGTACCATTAAATTTATTAGGAAAACTCTTATATATTTAATAATGCATTCTTAATAATGAAAATATTTTGAAATTTTACAATTCCTGAATGTAAATCAATTTCTTTTAAGCAGCATTTCTTGAAGTAGTCAGCCCATGAATGAATTAAAAATTTTTTTTTTTGTTGTTGTGTGTTTGTGTATCTTAAATATATATATATATATTTTTTTTTTTGTGCATCTATTTTATTTTTTAATAATATGCAAAGGGTACTTTTAGAGAAGCACCTAATCTAAAAATGCTACTAAATGAGCAATCATAATGGAATGCAAAAATGTTCAGAGAGAAATTTTAAATTCTTTTTCCAGTTGTGTTAATTTTGCTTGCTCTATAGCTAATGAAAAACACCATAAAAATTAAATCTTTGAGAAATGGATCTAAACCATTTTATTTTTATCTTTTTTAAATTATCAATTTTCAAAATCTATATCTTCATATTAAAAATTCTTTTAACTTTCAGAAAAACTTTTTTTAATTTTAACTCATATATGTAGAGTTTAGCAATTATAAAATTATTGCATAGAAACGTTTCAATTAAAATGTTTCAAGGTAGCTTACCTTCATTTGTGTAAATATCATATGATTTTTCTCCTCATATTTTCACAGAAAGTTTGTTTCAAGGGATAAATAAGCCTGGTAGAAGTGTATTTATGTTTCAATTTGAGATAATTATACCCATTGAAATAGAGGAACAGGTAACAAATGTGTTGCTATTTGAATAAAAAGATGAAACAGTGAATATAGATACTGTTAGGTGAAATAACAGCTCATGAGCTATTATTTTATGAGGAAAATGATTAATGTAGAATAATTCATTTGCTGTATTCCAAAAAATAATTAAATTCAAGCAATGAATCTGATGTTTTTAAATCTAGTAGTCACTACCCGAGGAAATCACAATCTATTTGTTTACAGATAAGAATTCTTGAGACATTAGAGAAATAGAAAAATCTATTGCAATTAGGTTGTATATCTTGTATATGTTTCTCTTGAAATTTTATAGAAATTCTAATTTTATAATGTATGTCTATCTTCAATATATGTCATTTATTTTTTCCTTCATAAAATATCTTTTCTTATGTATGTATGTCTTCAATAAAACTTTTTGATAGGAATTTACAGGGGAATTCAGAAGTTATGGAACAAACTTTAAGGGGGTTAGTTGACCACACACAACCATAATTTCTTTTACATAGGATTGTATCAGCAAGTGATACATTGAAATACAAACACAAGGAATAAACATGAATGGAAACATAAATTGTTTATATACAGCATCCTTTACAAAGTTCTTCTTTACTGAAATGTTTACTATAAATATTCAAAATTGGGTTCACCAATACTAATGCATGCTTAGGTAGAGTCAATGGAATGATTAGAAGTACAATTTCATAGGTGCCTGATGTTTCTTGTTTGCATGGATATTCATGAACAAAAAGTCTATAACCTTTAACATAGTCCAGTGAATTATAAACACTTCAAATATTATTGTAAGAAATAATAAAAAATCAAAGTGGCCAATGGTTTGACATGGCCAATACATTATGTCCCAATAGTAGCTTTTAAGAAATTACGCATAACAATATTAAAATGTGATGGCTCCTCCATAATGGTGAAACCACTGTCCATTTCAAATATTCAGTTATATTTTGAAACTATTCTGTTAAAACTCATTAAAAAATACAATATGATTGCTGTTCATCAAATTTCTTTAGTAATATATATGAGACAGGCTGTAACTCATTTACAATACTCACATTCACTTGCTTAGAAAGCATGTTGATGTATAGTGATTTGAGATTTCCCACACATGATAGTTGTGCACATTGAAAACAACATCTTTGAATAATACACCAACCAGCAAGAATGGCTGCAATGCACTGTACTGACAAAACTAGTGGCAAAAGTTTGCACTTAAGAATTTAATATTCTATTCCAAAAGATCGAATTCTTTTAAAATGGAATAGTTGTAATTTAACAACTCTGATGATAGATTGACTCGCACCTTGTGACATGCAATAGCATTTATACTTGCATCAGGTCTATCTTCCATAACATTTAAGAAAATTCCATCCATTTCCATATGTCATCTTATTCTCTGTCAACCTATTTCTTGTCTATTGACAAGAAAGGAACCAACTTCAAAAGCTAGCAGTGTAACTATTCAGACATCTTAAGATCTGGCATTCATCTATTCAGAAAGCACTACCAATGTATCCATAGCCTTGCTCTGTCATTACCATTTACAGTCTTGTATATTAGATACATGTCTGCCTTCTCAGCATTCATTTAATCACCTAACACAGCTTCAATTTTATCCCAACTGTTGCATTCCAGCAGATGTATTATGCTGATGAGCAGCAAGTCATCTACTAGTAACAGTAGTGCTCATTTACTGCTACATCTATCATTCCGCCAAGTATGTATTACTATTGGTGAGCGGCTATTGTAAAAAAGCAATTGCAGAAACAAGGATACTATTAATTTATATTTCCTTTAATTTTTGTATTTTTTACTGAACATCAATTAAGCTGTTACATTCATATACAAAAAAAAAAATGTTACAGACTGCTCTACTTTTTATTGTAGTTTGTTTGCCCTATAAGATCTCAATCACAATGCAAACAATTTATTGATTAAAATAATATATTGTATTTACTTATTCCCTACTATGTTGGATCATATCTGCATGAATTTTTCAATATTCTCTGAATAAATGTGATTTTTGATTAAAATATTTTTAATTCATTTCTAATGTGTTACATTATTTTGGAAATGTTTATAGAATATGGACATATTAAAAGCAAAATTGGTGTGGGTTGATGGAAGATGTTATAGACAGCTTCCTCTGCGAGAAACTTCACATGCTGATCATGACAATCAAATTGTTCAACCAGGTAATATTATTTATTTAGTGGTGCTATAAATCAACTCATACTTTTCAAAAAATATAGAATATTTTAAGGTTTAATTTAAATAACTTAACTTTTTATTGTTTTAAAACTTTTTCAAAACTTCAGTTCAGTTAAATATTTTTACTTTTCCAAAATGTTCATGTTACAATTATAGAATTTTTTTCCCCTCCTAAATACAGTATGATAATAAGATTCAAAATAATTGAAATATTGTTCTATTTTGAGTAGAAAGGATTTCATCTAAAAAAACTTATCAAATATAAAGTTCTATTTCGTAGACTATGCTATACAGACATGCATCATCATTTAATTATGTGTATGTGTTTATTATATTTTATTTAACATTTAATAATAATAATTTTTAGTCATAAGTGTCATATTTTTAAATAACTGCATGAAAATAAAGTGTTAAATTATTTTCATTTAGATGCATTAATGTAATAATGTGTTTTAAAAAACAGTATTGTTGTAGTATTTTTTATTTACAAAAAAAAAAAAAAAAAAAAAAATGTGACAATGTAATCCAGCTGTAAGAATGTAAATACAATAAAACTCAGTAATATATTTTGGTTTTTCTGTATTTGATTTTATGCTGTACTGTTCTGGTTTTAAACTAATGGTAACATGTCGAATGACGAGAAATTCAGGGCGAATGACAACAGACACATACCGACAAATGAAAAATCAAACAAATGTCAAAGCTATTCCAATGTATTTCATTTCTTTGAAATCACTTTATATTTGGAATTTATAAAAGACAAGAAGAAGAAAAAACTTCTTTATGTTTGATTGTTCGTTGATGATGACTTGCATTTTTTCTCTCTCTTTCTTCAGAGGTGGTCTTGCATTCCATTATGTAAATCCATCAATGGGTGATTGTCAAAGAAAACTGTCTAGAGTCAGAACTTTTAGGGTTAGCTGTCCATATTTGAGAGTCGTAGGGAAGAAAACCTAAAAAACTCCCAATAGATAGCTTCAATGCCGATGCAAGATATTTTATCTAGAGAATTTCCATGGCCAATTGGCTAGCGCTGTGGCCTTTGATGCCACAGGCTTCAGGTTCTAATCCTGGCTGTGGCATGGATGTTTGTTAGCGGTTCGGAATCCACGTTAAACAGAGGTACCGGCCTAATTAAATAAAGTGTGCACTAAATGACCATAGAGCGAATCTCCAGAATTCAGTCACTATCAATTGAATCTCCTATTTTCTAAAATCAAGGATTGTACCAATACTGGCAATGGGTTTGAATATAAGCTGCCACGTATTGGCCAATAGTGAGTTGGATGTGTCTTCTAAAATGTAGAGCTAGTTTGTTAGATTTGTATTCGTGCGATTCAAAATTTTTTTGTCAATATTAAACTAATCTAGTAAATTTAAGCAATTATTTCAATTTGGGGAAGTTGGATAATATTACCTTTTTCTTAATTTCTACAAGTGCATTATAAAAATTAATAATTAAAAAATGTTGTCACAAGAATCCTTCTTTTGTGTGAAACTAATGGAAGTTTGTTTCTTTAACAAATTCGCCACAGTTTTCTTTTAATTCAGAAAGAAGCCTTGAATTCCGTGGAAAAAATTTATTATTAAAGTTCAAAAAGTACTTTTATACAAATTGAAAGTTTTTATTAGAAAAATAGATACAAATTAAAATCACTTAATTAACAAAAGAAATAATATCACATTCAGTCTTTTATTTCATTTTTAATTATTTAACTTTAATCGCTTTATAATATATTCTAATTTCTAATAGAAAATTAAATCCCAATTTTTTCCAAAGAACTTATTCACATAGCCAGAATAAAGCTTTCTTAAGAACTTTTTTTGAAGCAAGCAGTACTAAATAATTGTTAGTATGCTTTGTTATATTAAAAGAGTTTCGTTTTTTTTTCTCTTTATGCATTTATCGAGTCAGCCTTTTTTATCAACTCGCTCTTTTTTCTTCAGAGTAATGACATAAATGACAACTTAGATAATGCCGCCCTTAATAATGATAATAGAAGGAAAGAAAGGAGAAAAAAAATAATAATTCTAAAATAATTAATAATTAATCTATAAATAATTCTTTAAAATATACTTGATATTTTTCTCTTAAAATGATGCCAAAATCGTTAAATTGCAAATTCACTAGCCTGCTTTAACGATAAAATGTTATTGTTTTATTTTTTGTACAATAAAAATAATGTTGCTTAGTTGTTAATATTCACTGATACATTTTCTCCTCTTTTGTATTTTATTCCTTTAAATATTTTATTTATATCTACACATTTTTAAATTAGGTGCAAAATTTGGCATTTTTATTTTCAATATAATTTTAAACAATCGATTATATATATCCTTTTAACTTAACAGTTCATCACGTGCAGTCCACTCGGCTGACTGTCGATTGGACTCCGGTGTGAAATGATGGAGCAATGTTTCATCCATTGTCACATATCGACGTAAAAATTCGGGTTTATTACGATTGAACAGATCCAAACACTGCTTAGAATCATCAATTCCTTGTTGTTTTGGTCGATTGTGAGCTCGAACGGCACCACTTTGAACAGAGCTTTTCGCATATCCAAATATTCATTCACGATATGTCCAACACGCTCCTTTGATATCTTTAGGATCTCAGCTATCGCAATCAACTTCACTTTACGGTTATCAGAAATTATTGTGTGGACTTTTTGATGTTTTCGTCGGTAATAAGCCTCTTTGGGGCGTCCACTGCGTGCATCGTCCTCGGTGCTCATTTTGCCTCGTTTAAATTTAGCAAACCACTTCTCTACGGTTGATTTTCCTGGTGCAAAGTCCGAATAATGTTTATCAAGCCAAGCCTGGGCTTCAATAGTATTTTTTTTCGCCAAAAAGCAATGCTTTATTAACACACGAAATTCAAACTAACAAAAGTTGCTTCACTAAAAATGCTATAACTCTCATACTAATAGTGCAACAGCTGTCAAATTTATACATGTGTCTTTTGAAGGTTAGGGCTAACTAAAAATCATATGGATTTAATACTAGTAGTGCCATCTCTGTGTCAGCCTACGAACCTTTCAGCCACCTGTTATATCATTCAGAAATATTTTTATTGTATTTCACTATTAACTTAACAAACACTTCTTGTTTTTGTTTATCGCTTTTTCTTTAAAATATCATTGTCAGGCATGTTCACATTATAGTTTTTTCAAATAATATTAATTTAATATTGTTAGTATATTTTTATCCTTTACTTCAATAATATTTTAATATTTAACTTTTATTTCATTGTCTTACTATTTCTTTTATTTTCAGTTACATCTATATCTCATAGAGATGAAGATTATGAAAATACTGATTTGCCTGTAAAACATCGGGGAGATGTTTTCTTTTATGTGTTTGTTATTCCAAAAGATTTTGTTAAGTAAGTAAGAATCTATGAAGAAAAAAATTTGATTTAAAATATTTGTAATGCATATTTTCATTAAATTGATGTAATTTTAATATTTATGAATGATCACACACTAAATATCTATTTTACTGGTTTATTTTTTATTAATTAATATGTAATTTGATGTTAATAATATTCATAATATTTATTTTATATATTACTAATTTTTAAAATATAATTCTATATAATAATTTTATTTTTATACTTGTCTATCAATATGTTTATAGTTTTAAATGTTATAATAAATTGACAGGAACCTATTTTCTTTGTATATAATAAATATAAAAAAAGTTATTAAGAATTTTACAAATATACATTTATGAAACACGGTACATCTATCCTTTGATTTACATAAGAAATTAACTGCTCAGATTTCTGTGTAAATTGAAATTGAGGTTTTTCTATGTGCAATAATGTTACAAAAATAAACCAAAATGTATTTTATTTAATTTTTATATTTAATTAGATTTCTTTATTTTAACATAAAATAAAAATAAAATGCTGAAAAATAAGAAATTTAAAGGTAAAAAAAAGAAAGAAAGAAAAACAATATAAGATCCATAAAAGGGAAATCAAATTTAATATCACTCATTCAACAGTGACAGTGGCCACTAGTTGTTTCCAATACTCATAGATTCCTTTTTTTGATAATTAAGAATTGAATTCAAATATATGTTGGAACATACCATTTCTCACTTGTTGATCTGTTTGTAGCTGAGCCCGTCTCATGAAGAAGATATTTGGAGGCTTTGTGGGTTTACAGGCCCTTAATGCCAGTACATTACTTGATCACTATCCCATACCTTATCTTTATGATTTAACTCTTCAGCAAAAGGTATCAAGTATAATTTTTTTCCTTCTTAGACATTTGTTGGGAATATAATCAAGACCAGATATTCAAAAGATTGCCATCTGCATTCCATTCATAAATTTTGGACTTTGAGAAGCTGCATAGACTTTCTAACATTTCAGCCATTCATGAACATGGTCTAACATTTTAATTCAGCAAATGCATTTTTTCCCAGCAAGAGGTTATGAGGTTCCATCTCAATCAAAGGCATCAAACCAAATGACAAAAGAGTAAAAACAATTTTAGATTTTGAAAAATTTAAAACTATGAAATAACTAGACAGATTTGTGAGTATTGTCAACTTCTATAGACGTTTTTATCTCTAAATGTTGTTCAGAATAAAGCATCTCTGAACAACTATTTGGTGGGTAATAAGAAGAATAATATACACAAAATAGAGTAGACTGTTGAATATTCTCATGCATTTCAACTGTATAAAGCAGGGTCTCCAAACTTTCTACACTTAGGGCATACTGTTTACTCCAGTAAGTATCAAGGGCCAAAACCGGTTTAATTTTTCTGTCATTATCTATAATTTCTAGGCTAATCGCCGAGTACGCTCTCAGAGCGAACATACCCTTGTTAAATTTGCTGGTTCCTACAACCTAGCAAGTAAATAAATCATTCTGTGTAATTTTTGTCCAACCTATTACAGCAACACTAAGCTATTCGCTGTTGCGGGCCGGATTGATGACACTGGCGGGCCGGATTTGGCCCGTGGGCCGTAGTTTGGAGACCCTGGTATAAAGAACAGCGGCACACAGCAACCATTCTTGCTCATCTATCACCAGCAACAAAATTGGTTTCAATGGTGGATGCTTCTGCTTTTGCATCCATCGTACAACAGCATATTAATGAAAATTAAGATTGCACATTGTCTTGCAAGATTATTTTCAATCATTCTAATCAAATTACATGCAACATGACGCACAAATTTTTCATTCTATAGCAGTTTAACTGCTTTATGATGAAAACATTCAGTTATTGTGTATTTTTCGAAAATATAACTAACAAGTCCCAATCTGAATTTTTTAAAATTTTAAAGAGAAAGTTTCAATAGCTGAAGGCTGTCCCATTTATATATTATTAAAAAAACAACAAAACATTGATTTTGAAAGTCTTAAAAACTTGCTCACTTATTGTTTGTGAGAACTAAAAATATTTACCATAGCCTTCAACAACTATACCATGGACCAAATTCAGTTTTCATCTTAAAGAAGTCTACATATCAGTTGATAGAGTATAAAGCCCTGTTTTTTGGATAACTCTATTGAATATGGATACATCAACTGGTCACGGTAAAATGGACTTTAAATCTAAAACAATATCAATTGAAACTCATCAGAAAACTATATCAATTGGATTGAAATTCATATCTGATCAGCCTTGTCGTCAAATACCAGAAAGCCCCAAAGTTATCAAATGTTAAGTTTACACAGTGCCACTTTCCAAAATCTACCAGAACTTGATGTGTTGTTTGGCTCCATGTTACAAACTTATTATGTTATATTGGCTTGTAAATTCTTTATGTTTGAAATATTTTTTATCTTTTGCTGCCTCACTCGGCAGGGATTGATGTGGTAGCTCAATCGTGATGTTTAGCAGACGCACCCTCAATGGATTATTTTCTACTATAAACTAAAATTAACTAGACTTTTATGGGACTTTACTTTTCGGATGGGATGCTAATTAGTAGCATCTTATGTGTTTCATTTTTATTGCCTTGATTATTTATTTCTGTAGAATTTCATTTATTTGTATATTTTATCTTTAAATATTAATTTTCCTATTTAAATGTTCTGATGTAGAACCTTGTTATTTCACCGTGCAATCATTCTTCGCAAATGATATAATTCCACTGCCCCCACCATGATTGAGTACTGAATGAATAACAACTTTAGGATAAACTAGTAAATTTTAACTTTTCTAATAAATTAGAAACTTTAACAATAAAAAAACTTTCAATTTAGGTTTTTTTTTTTTTTTTTTTTGTTATGAGCTAAAACATAAACCAGTATCAGTTTAATTTTTGTAGCTATTTATAACATTTGGCAACGTATAACACTTTCATAAGATAAATTGCACCTATGTCTTTTTGAAAATTCCAAGACCATTATAAGAAAGTAACTATTTTTCCTCCCTGAAATTTTAACATTACTTACAGTTCAGATTCTAATACATTCTAATTAAAAACAGAAAGGCATATATGGCTGTCTTGGAAGAGTTTGATTTCAAGATTTATTTGCATTCTAATAGTTGCATACACAAATACATAGTTAATGAAATAATGCTTAAGTGAAACAGTTAGTAAAATAAGTATTTATAGAAAGAAAAATTAATTTTTTAAGGCTATATAATTAAAATTAAATAAATTTTCTCTAGTATCTCAGAAATATGCCTCTCTTCCTTCTAAAATTTAAGGGTATGTTCATATTGAAGATAAAAGGCATCTAAACCTAAGATAACCCCTAAAACCTTAGATAAGGCATCTAGTCCTATTTATCAAATTAGTTATTTTCTTTGAAAAAATATTCAATAATAGTGTCATTCAAATTTACAAACACTGTAACAATTAATTTTACAATTTAATTTAATTATCAAGTAAACAATCATTATGTAAAATTTATGTAATATTAGTTATAAATAGGTTACTCATCTTTGTACCAAAAAAATTTTTAATTAATTAATTCATCAAAATTAACTTTAGTAAAAAAATTTATTGTTCAAAAAAAAGATATACAAATTCAAAAACCAGGAAGAAGTTTATTTTAAATTGTAATGGGGGTTATGCATTAGGAAATGCATTTTGTTAACATTTTATGGTCTCAATTCATTTCATGAACAAAGAAAAGGGGGAGGGAGCTTTACCAGATTTGGAGTTCTTTTTACTAGATTTTTAATGTATCAAGAATCCACATTTAACACAACTTTTAAACACTTGCAATCTTGATGTTGGCTAATATTATTTGAAAATGATCAAAATATTCAAATTTACATATTGTGTAAATTTTTAATGATTATGCATAAGGTTATAATTATTTGATGCTAACAATTCAAGTATTAAATCTTGTTTATGTTTTTAGTCTTTTATAAAATAATTTTTATTCCAAAATAAATATATGTAGTGTTGATGTATTTGTTATTTTAAAAAAAGTATATATATTAATTATATTCTTTACTAAATCTGATTTAAAAGTGTAAAAATCAAAATCTGTTTAAAAAATATTCTAAATTAAATATACTTGAAAAATTTATAATCAAAAATAGTTTCAGTATTTTATGATTTGTTTCAAGAAATTATTTTTCTCAAAAAAATGTTTTAAATATTTTTTTAGGTATGTTGTGGGTGCAAAGGCTGCAAAAAAGAAACAGATTGAAGAAAGTACATCTACAGTATTGGAAATTCCAAAACCTACAGATCTTAAAAATACTGATGAAGCGGATATAAGTAATAATATAAGTTTTTTTCAACAAACAAAATGAATTAATACATTAATTTTGTGATAATTTAACTTCACACGTTTTATATGAATGAAATTATTTACTGTATGTATATATGAGCAGTTTAACTCTTATTATTAGCATATATATCTTTTTGAATTAATATTTTTTATTCAGCATTATTTCATTGAATATCTTAAACCCAACATGAATTATTTTGTATTTTATTTAATGTAGCGATCATTGGAAAATCAATAGGATCTGTTGTTAGATCATATGAAAGAGTTAGAAGATTAGTTGATGATATGCGCTGGAGAACGATGGAGTTCACACATTTTATTTCAATTCCAATGAATGACCAAAATATACAAGAAAAATTCTTGCATTTCAAAAATGATGTTTTGAGAACTTGTAAAGGAGTAAGTATTTTATATTGCTCTTTTCTAGCATCAGCTTTATATATATTTAAATCTATTAATCCAATAAGCTGCTTCAATTTTAGTAATATTTTTTAATTCAGATTACATTTTTTTCATAAAATATTTGAAAATTCCATCTTTGGTATTTTACATACCAGTTATTAGTTGTATAAAAGTAAATAGTTAGTTCTATTTATCATTATTTAGTAAAATTCTCACTGTAAAATTTATTAATAAAAAGTACGATTAACCTTAAGATTTTATGATTTGAAGTACATGTAGTGCAAGAAAATTACAATACATGAGAATTTGACACAGTAATAAAAGGATCCTTATTATATACTTCATGCAATATGAAAATTTCAAGAAAAGCTTAATCTATCTAGCTATTGATCTGATCATATGTGTTTTTCAGATTTCTCTGCTTAATTGATAATTGTTTGAACTGCTTTCTTTTCTATATATTATTTTTCTATGATCCAGTTAGTATACATTAAAAAAAAAATTTTGGAGGTGTGGGTTATCGATCACTGCATGCTATATATAGGCATTTTTTTTCCCTCTAAAGTTTCATATAGATCAGTTATATAAAACTGCCATCATAAAAATTATTTTTCCAATAAAATGACAAAACTTTGTATGAGAGAAGATTGAACAATCTTGTAAACACAAAAAAAAAAAAAAAAAAGAACTGTTGTATATCATAGAAGAAAACTACAATAGTAAAAAAAAAAAAAAAAAAAAAAAAAAAATATGGCATAGGTGTGATTGTGTGGAAACCCTTGAATCTAGAATTAAGTTAAAGCTAAGAACTAAAAATGTTCACAGGTGGTCAAATTAAAAATTGATTGTAGATCAAAATTCTTATATCAAGCAAATGTAAAAATTACAAATTGGCTGTAAAATAAAATTTGTTTTGTATTTTTATCATAGATCTTAAAGACATCTTCTTTCTAGTTTCCACCATCTTAAATTAATAACACATTTTTATATAATCCAGACAACAAGAACACTCTTTAAAACTGAAAAAAAAAAAAAAATTGTTAGTTTCATGCCATTGGTTTAAAAATAGAATGTGATTGGTAAATGGCATTGGTCATGGGTCATATAAGAACTTTGGGGCGGGAGGGGGGGGCCAAAATTACACTTGCAAATTGCTAATTAAAATAAAAAACAAAAAAATAATATTTTTAAAATTTCACTTTTTCATTTCCTTTTGTTTTACTGGAAATAAAAAAAAAAAAAAAAAACCAGATTTCAAATTATTTTAGAAAAAAAGTATTATGTATTGTAAAATTAATTAAATTAAAATATAATCTGGACAAATATAGGAAAGGAACAGAATCTACTGCAATAAACAAATATATATATTTCAGCAATAAGTAATGTCATTAAAAGTAAAGATAACAAATTTGCTGCAATTAAATTACTTTTTTTTTAAAGTAAAATATAGAAGTCAAGTACTGAAAATTCCCAAAAAATATGTTTATCCTTCTTTTCGCAAATAAAAAGCTTTAAAATTTCAGGCAGCTTATGATTGAAGTTAATGCAAAATTAACGATGAAAATGTATCTTCCTTTTGAAATTCAAAAACATCTTAAATTTGAATCACCATGTAGGTCCAACTAAATATAAAGAAATGAAATCTATTGGTGAAAATCAACATTCTACTGGGGAAAGAAATACAGAAACAAATGCTATAAAATAACAACTAAATCAATTGCTCATCCCATCTAAGATTGTTTCATTGTCTCATTTTCCAGAGAGGAGAAATTTTGATATTTAGAATAAAAGATGTGCATATTTTTAGGAATTTTTTTTTAAAGGAAAATTCAGAATATTTTGAAATAATAAAAAGCTATATAGAAAAAAATGGGTGGGCAATTGTATTTATTGATGAAACATGTGTTGACATAATTTTAATTTTTAGAAGATGCTAGCATACTGACAGAATTTTGAAAGCCCAAATAAATGTTAATTATAAGAACAGACTTATTGTTGTGCATGCTGGGTCGTCTACAAAAATAAACTAAAAATGGAGACTACAACAGCCAAATGAATAATGAAAATTTTGAGAAATTAGCATTGGAAAATTATTTTTTAATTTGTAGTTTTTCAACTTATTACATTTGCATATTAATTTTCAAGAGCTATTTATCGTAATTTATAGTTTTCATAATTATAAATAAATTATATTTAATTTGTTTCTTTGATTATATTTTTTAAAAATTTATTTATAATTTTAAAGTACATATATATCTAAAGAAAAGATAATAAACTTATTTTAAATTTAAGCATTAATTGTTGTCTATATTCCTGTAAAATAATTCAGCATTTTAAAATTTTATTATAGAAAAATTTATTATTACTTTGGTAAAAAAACTAAATATTTCAGTTTTATCTGCATAGAAATTTATTTATTTTTTTAATATGAAATTATTATGCATTATAGACTGTATTACATTTTTGAAAACATTGTTTTCCAGTCTCAAGGCATAGATGATAATATATTTGTATCTCCTGCTAAGTTACATCTAACAATTGCTATGCTTACTCTATTGACTAATCAAGAGAAAGAGAAAGCTACTTCAATACTGCAAAATTGTAAAAATTATATACTGTAAGTTGATACTTTTTTTTATGTTTACAATAATTTTAGCTATAAAAATTTGTTGTTGGTAATTTTTACTTTGACTTATCAGATTTAAGGTTTAATCATATATTACTGCTTTTTTTTTCATTGCATTAAAAAGAAAAATTTTACTCAAATGTCATTATTTATCTAATACTTTTTTTTTTTAATAATATTTCTCCATTTTTTAAATAGGTGTCACAGCTCTTTAATATAGAAATTTCAATCAAGATAAATACTCCAATATATTCCACTTTGAACAAAGCAATTTTAATATTTGTGATACAACAGTTTAAAATTAATATGCTTATGTTAATAACATCAAGTTATGTATAATAACAGTTTAAAATAGAGATTTTATATAAATTGTATTTCTAGTTATACATATAAATTAGATCATTATTTTAAAAAATAATTTTACTGTCTTACTTTGAAACTTCTAATAAGGATAAACTAATATACCATAAAATTTCCTAAAGAATTATAACAAACTGGTGACAGAACCAGCAAATTTTACCGATCTGGAAAAAGTCAGAAAAATTTCTGAAAATCGGGAAAAGTTGTTGATGTAGCAGATGTGTAAAAGCAGTATAGAAAACATTAAATAGAAAGAAATTTTTTAATAAAAAATTAATTTCACTCAGGATTCAAAAATTAAAACAAAATGATATATCATCGTAATCAATAGCATTTAGAGTGTCTGAAGCTCTCTTGGCATTTTTTCTTCTCGTTCCAATCAATCAAATGTTTTTGAACACACTATTTTCATAAGTGATAAATGTTGACAGTTTTAATACAAAGTTATATTCCTATATGTCAAATTTCTATTTGGATTTGAGTGTGACACTATTATTCTACAAACAATTCAACACTGATGACAGCATTTCTTTCCAAAAATTTGCTCGATCGGCAAATTTTGTGGGATCGCTACAAAAGTGATCATGCAACGTGATCAGCGATTTTGTAGCCAAGCATGCTTGGCATTTTAGAGCACTATAGCAAATGTTGCATCCGGTTCTTTTATGACAGACTGTCTAATTTATGACTTATCCCATTTTTAAACTCCTTTTTCACTACTGTATTTGTTTGCTTTTACTTATGCTCTTCTTGTACTCATGCTGTTTACCTTATGCCAATTTAGAAAAATAAGAATATTAGTATTTTATTAGTTATTAATATTTTGTTATTATTAATTCTTTATTGCATATTAAGCTTAAATTCATTCCTTGAGCGTAATTTCACTATCCTTTAGAATGTCCATTCATTGGTATTTCTTATTTATGTATTTAATACTGAAAAATGTCTAATGAATATATATTTTGTATGAAGTCTAAATTATTTAATCAAGTATTCATTATCATATGCATTGAAAGCATACTTTCATTTGTTATTTGTGTGTTTAATTATTAGAAAGCATTTAATTACTAATTGGCTTTTAAATTTGGCTTCCATTATATTTGTATGTAGAAGGAAAAAGCAAAATTCAATGGTATTGTGTTACCTTTAAGAAACACATTCAAAGAGAATTGCTGTTCGCCATTTAGTGACACTGCTATTTCTTTCCACAAATTTCTTAAAAAAGAGACAATTATTAAAATAAATCATGTAAATTCTTCTTAATAAAAATAGTTTAAATGAAATAATTGATCTGTATTTATTTTAATAAGAATGGAATATTTATTTTAATAATTTGGAATTTACTGTAGTATAATGTTTTAATAGATTTTTTAGAATGTTCATTCTATTTTTTTTTTTTTTTTTTTTTTTTTTTTTTTTAAATTAAATTTCATAAAAATATATTATTTTTTTTATATTAAATAACTGGTAAAAATGTTTTTAATAAAGTGTATTGTACACATACAGTGATTCTGAGTAGGGAGAAAGCCATGAAACTAATATAATTAGTAGCAATAAGTCAAGGAAATGTAAATTTAGTCAAAATGTTTTTCATAGTTTCTGTAGCAATCATCCTGTATAAAAAGTGATAACATAAGGAAGTTTTAAACATATCATTTGTTATTTTTAAATAATTAATACTTGTTTGATTTCTCATGAGCTGATTTTTAAGGGAGGCAGTAACTGGCATTAGCAGAAATTAAAATTTTTTTTTTTTTATGTGAAATGTTTATTTTATCCATTTCTTTTCATTTTTAGAACCTAAATAAGATTAATTCATTTTCAATTTATAACTAAAGTCTAATAATAGGTTAGGCAAACAGGTTTTTACTACATGTTTATGACTTAAATTTGGCTGTTCATAAAAACATGTTAAATGTTAGAGGAAAGATCTCAAAATAGAAGCCAAGTGGCCTTCAGATAAGTTTTGTTCCCGTTTTATCCATGAAGGAAAAGAATAACATTCCACTCTGCTTTCTGTTTAGAGAAGCCTTAATTTATTGAAATAATGCTACCTGTATTTTAATGTAAAATATAAAAGTGTAAAATACATATTAAAAATTGTGTAATGTTGCTGTGTAATTTATCTCCATTATGATTACTTACATTTAGCTCAATCTACAATTATAGCAAATTAATATTTGCATCATTTTAATATTATTACCGTCGTAGGTGGCAAAGGACGAGAGATCCTGAGTTCCTACGACAATATTGCCGCTCTCTAATTGATATTAGAGAAGCCATTACTGTCTTTACACAGCAACGCTGGCAAGACGACATAGAGGCCCTGACGCCTAAGTCAGCATCACTTTGGAAGAAATGTTCCCTCCTATGCAAACAATATCACAACATTCCGCCCTTGCAGGGTGCCAACGGCCGAGCAGCTTATTCCCCAGAAGACAAAGCTGAACTGCTCGCAGACAGTCTCAAATCTCAATTTGAACTCAATCACGATGTTGAAGATAGAAATTTCTTCGAACACGCCAACTCTACAGTCACAGATTTCTTACAAAGACCACATGTCAATAATTTAGATTTAATTACTCCTAAAGAAGTCTGTGAAATTATCAGAAAGTTCAAGAACAACAAAACCCCTGGTCTGGATCTTATTAATAATCGCATGTTAAAGTCCACTCCTATTAAATTTATTCTGTATATTACCATTCTTTTTAACTTTCTACTTAGGATCTGTCATTTCCCAGCTTGCTGGAAGACTGCCGTAGTATGCCCCATTCCTAAGCCAAATGCTAATTTGGCTTACCCCTCATAATTACCTGGGCCCTATCTCACTACTTAGTAGCTTGAGTAAAATATTCGAATCTGCGTTACTTAAACGCCTGAATCAGCATTGCGATCTCCATGACTTAATCATTCCTGAACAATTTGGTTTCAGAAGGCAATTAGGAACCTGTCACCAATTACTTAGGTTGACAGAGCTGATTCACGACGGCTTTAATGAACGCAAATCTACGGGAATATTATTTTTGGACGTAGCCAAAGCCTTTGATAAAATTTGGCATAATGGCTTATTATTCAAGCTCATGCGACTTGATTTTCACCCCAAATTGTTAAGATTCTTTGCTCTTACCTACAAGCCCGAGATTTCTTAGTTAGAGTAGGTGGAGTTACTTCCTCAACCAGACCAATAGAAGGGGGAGTTCCTCAAGGGTCGCTCCTAGCGCCCGCCCTTTTCAATATTTACATCAATGACATTCCGAGAGACGCACAAACCTCTCTCTTTTGCTGTGCTGATGATACGGCGATAGCCACACAGAACAAATCACCTCAGCTTGCTGTTAAAGACCTTCAATATTCAGTTTACAACTTAGAAAAATGGTTAACCACCTGGAAAATTAAAGTTAATGCCACGAAATCTGCCTATATGCTATTTACTCGGAAGATCGCGTTTTCTCCATTAGGGAGTATCACTCTTTTTGGCCAGCCCGTCCTCTGGGTAACTTAATATAGATACCTGGGGTTGTTTCTAGACCCAAAATTATCATTCAATTCCCATATTAAGAATGCAGTTGCTAAAGCAACTGGTGCGAGTATTAAACTCCACTGCCTAATTTCTCAAAAGAGTAGGCTTGCGATCAAACACAAGCTTCTGCTCTACAAGTCTATCATTAGACCTATCCTGGTTTATGGTAGTCCTATCTGGGCCTCTACCTCATTGACAAATATAAAGAGACTCCAGGTTTTTCAAAATAAACACCTGGCTATGATTGCTGACGCACCATGGTTCGTTCGTCGTAAGATCATCCATAGAGATCTAGACGTCGAACCTATTCCTAATTATATAATCAAAATTTCAAAGAATTTTCTTGAAAAATTTCCTCAGATTAGCAATGAGTTAATCCGTCGAATGCCAACCTATCACCCTGGGGTGAAAAGCTCTCAGAAAAGACCACGGGCAGTCTCCTATGAGTGTTTTTCTAAAGTTAAGAAACACCATGGCTGTTACTCTGAACAAGCGCAAGCGAGTTCAGGTAATGGGTGAGCCTTGCTCATTGAGAAGTTATCTCAATGCGTATCTGACGATTACTTTTGGCTTAAAAACTAATTGTAAATTTAATTTTAACGAACTGGCGCAGAGGTAAAGATTCGGATCTTTGACCGCGAGGTTGAAGGTTCAGATCAGAACTCTGTTCCTTTTCTATTCCCTTTTTATTGCTATGTTGTGCTTTAAATTCATTTATGACTTTCCGACTAGTAACTAAGTTAGGTTTTTTTATTTTATTTTTCGTACGCTTTTTTACCCCTTTTTTTGTAAGGAAATAAAAGGATTAGATATAAAAATTATAAAAATAAAAAATAAAAATTATAAAATTGAAAAAACCAAACAAAAATTATAAAATTGAAAACCAAATAAAAACTATAAAATTAAAAAACAATCACAGGTTCTGTGATGGGTTTTTTTGTGGGAACCTTGCATAATCATTTTACCTTTCAGATGCTCCTATTGGCTCCCACAATTCAGCATGATTTCCAATCAGTGACTAGTAAGCAAAGGGTTGGGAGTTTGTTTACGTTTTGTAATAGTCTATGGCATCGACAACTGGTCCCCCTAATTGTACCGAATTTAAAACTTAACTTTTAAATTCTTTTATTTTTATCTTAATAAATAGTATTTTTTTTTTTTTTTTTTTTGAGTACCATACATTAAATTTTAGAAACTTTAATCTTAATATTTTTTACTAACTTATTTAATTAAGATGAGGAGGTTGTGGGGTATTTCCCCTGTTGGTACTCCGTAATCGGGACGCCAGTTGCCAGCATCATTTTAATATTTTTACATACAATCGTAGTCTTTATCCTGCAAGGTGTTGTAACATTTTCCCCCATAAACTCCTGCCAGTAATATTCATTTGTCATTTTTAGTGATAAAAATATACATAATAATCTGGTCTAATCTGCAAACAATTTGTTCCTGTTTATTTACTTTTATTAGCACTTCTTGCATAATAAAGTTCTATAGTTGGAATCCCAAAATGATATAAAATTTTTTTTTTTTTATAATTGGAAGAACTTTGACCCAAATTATAACTTATTAATATATGGCATGTTACAAAATGAATTGAAAAAAAAAAAAAAAAGCCAGAGACAGAAGCATTAAAAATTACTGTTATAAAAACAGAAGCATTTACTGTATATGTTTCATGGAAATACCAATAAGTAAACTTCCAAAAACACTTTCTTATTACTTTCGATGCAAATAAAGAAGTAAATTATTGTTATTTTGGTGGTGTTGGTAGTCAATTTAACAAATCTTCTAAATCCTTCATTCAGTCCTTTAAAAGCTGTAGTTCTAGTAGTTGAATTTCTGCTTTTGCAGAATTTGGGGTTATCGTATCTGCAATTCCTTTTGCATGTAATCTTGCTGTTTTGTAATTTGACATTTAAAAAGCAATTTACTAGAAGAGTTTTAAAAATTCTATTTTGAAACTGTACTGTAAAAATCAACCAACCTATGTCTTGTACACTATTTAATTTAATGTTAAAATGCTATTAATGAATGATATCTTACAGAAACCTTTTATCTGGTAAACCTTTAAATATAGAAGTGAAAGGAGTTGAATACATGAATGATGAACCTGAAGAAGTTACTGTTCTGTATGGAAAGGTTAAGGAAACTAAATCAAATTGGTGAGTACGTTATATTAAACATTCAAAGGTTGTTATAGTAATTTTATATTTTTATGATTTTTTCCCAAGATATGTGCATTGTGCATTACTAATTCATTTTGTGCTAAAATTAATTCAAAAAATTCTCATGTGGTATGTTGATAAATTTTTAATATTCAAATTATTACTGTTTAAATTAAAATTGTGATTTGATTTATGTATTATCATTTTGAAGTAATCTGATTTAGAGAAGTAAGTTGCAGATACAAATAAAGCTTTTTGCTAACACAAAATTTAATACTTATTTGACCTTGTCATTTTTTAGAAATTTTTCTTTAAATTCAATTGTAATCTGCCTCTCTTATGTTTAATAAAATAATACTACTCCTCAAAGCATCCAACAATTTTTTGTTTGTTCGTTACTAGATAAACATAGGTTGTTAAAAAGAGCAAGGGCCTCAAACTCCTCTGACAAGTATTACAAATTTCCATGGAATGTATTCTCTGCACACTTTGAAATTTAATCCTTGTACTTTCACTCTCTTTTAGGTTTTTTGAGAGCTACTAATCATTTCTTGGCGCAAAAAAAAAGGAATGTTGCTTTAAACAAGCTGTTCTTATAACATTTCACAACAAACAAGCAAATATCATGAATTCCAGATTTTTTTTTATCTGGGCAGAATAAACATATTTTGAGTGAATAAATTGTTTTTCCCATTCATAGAGTACAATGTAATCTCCCTGAAGCTCTAAAGCATATTTCTCTCTTCTGAACTCTTCCAAGAATATGATAGTGAGTTCTAAAAGTGAGAAGAAATAGATATGATAGTGAGTTTTACAGTCATCTGATGCCTGGAACTCATCAAGTTCAATTATATTTGATGTACTATTGATGACTTTTCCTGATTGAAGCATCAAATATAGCAGTTTGAAATTCACAGTGATTGATTTAGTTCCAGGAATTTTTAAATCATGTGAACATTCTAATTTCATGCCCTGTTGAAACACCAACTGTCCCAAGCATGATTTTTCATAGATATGATGATGGTGAGCCATCCCAAGTACTCTGTTCAGTTTTTGGTCAATAACAACAGATGCTCCTCTTCATAAACCTGTGTTTATTAAAATTGTATAAAAATTAACATTTAATTTGATCAATAATTTCTAGGATTCTAATGTTTCGTGAATATTAGTAATTATTGGCTTTTCTGTTCCTTATAGAAATTTTGGTATTGAAAATAATTGGTAAATGCCTTTTCCAGAAACAATAACTAGTTAGTCAACAGATATATTACCTATAATGTCTTCTAAACATTTTTCAACCCAATGATCAAAATTAGCTGAGATTTCGTTATTATATATGAAGCTCTAATGTCTCTGCTTTTCACTCTCTGATGTCGAATAGAAAATTTGTACACAGATAGATCACACCCTACGTTTTGAAGTGCTGTTATCAGAACAATAGCTACTTTTCTACCATTTAATTTTGTTCTATCGAGACTTGTAGCAACATCCTTTTTTAGGATATTCTTCCTGCCACTTCTTTCTTTTTTGCCCCAAGATGAACTCTACTTTTCTTCATTTGAAGAACATTTGTCACTTTTAAGCAAACTATTTTTTTCTTCATATCCATCTGAAGGAATTTGTATTTAATCAAATACCATTTTTTTATTTCTTCGTATCTTCTTTCATTCTTTAAAAACGGATATTTTTTAAACAGATTTTTCTTCCATCTTCAAAATTTTTTTTCTCCATTATGTACATTTCCTTTTGTCTTTAAGGAAGTAAAAATTCTTTATCTTGAATTTTGATTCATAATAAAAGCATTAGTATGAGTAATATCAAAACATCTTGTATAACCATTCTTCTTTCTGTTTTAAGCCTTCTAAACATTTGGTTTTATTTTTTTCTTGTTCTTTTTAGGCTTTTGACATTCTTTATGAAGCCCTTTAATTTTATCTGCAACTTGCTTTTTTTTTAATTCTATTGGGACTTAGCTTTTCCCAAACAAGTGTGACAATAGGCATACCAGTTACAGAAAATCTATATAAAATTAATTACGAAAAACACCTTATCTGAAAAAATGTTAAGGTGGTTGCAGAATTTTAAGTTAGTAAAAACTGAATTATTTTAAATTTAACTGAGGTTATTTTGCAGTTACTTTGGAAGGAATAAAAAATGAGCAACATTGCTTTTAAAAGGAGAGGAAATTACAACACTGAGGTCTAGTCAATTGAGAGGTGTTACTAATTCTCAGGTAACATTGAATGTTGCCAGATAACTCTAAATAGGATTTTTAAATTAAGATTAAAAATTTAAATTAATAGTACAATTAATAGTCCAAAGTTTAGCAGATTAGAATTTAACCTAAGTTGAGCACAGCCTAGTACTAAAATATTTTGAAAAATAAAGCCAAATAATCAGCTCAGATTCGAAAATATGTATATATTAATTTAAATTCTTGGTGAATGAATTTATTGCTTAGGTACTGTAATTGCAGGCCCGTTTCTGGTATGCAATCTGAACAATTTGCAGCATTTTTTGACTGGCAAGGATAAATTGTATTCTACATCAAAAAATTGCTTGTGGCCATTTTCTCAAACTTGCAATACCAGGATGGTACACAAGTACAGATTGAATAAGTTCATTGCAAATCTGAAGGCATTTGAGATGAAACCCATTGGTAGTTTTGATAAGTGATCTAAAATTAGAACTATTTTAATATCCTCATAAAACTTTTCCTTCTCACAAACCATACAGGAGAGACTTCTATTCTGGCAGACTTGCAACAACCTTAAGATTAATGGCAGACAAAAAAGCCCTCCATAAAGGAGAATCGGCTATAAAAAATTTTTGTGTCTGTTTGCAAGCTTGCTCTTGAGAGAAGTTAGCCTGTTGAATGTAATGCCAATATCAGTTGCTTTGGTGAGATGAGACTTTAAAGTCAATTTATAATCTAAAAAAACCTTGGTATTTACATATATATCCAGAGAAATAGAGTGTCGAAAATGGTGGGGTCTTCTAAACGAGGAATAATATATTTTTAAGTAAACAGAACTGTACTTTTTTGATGTGTTGACTGTAACTTTCCAAGTGGTTAGTCATTTTGAATGAGCGAAATCCCAAATATCTAGATTTATTTAATTCTTGTAGTATTTTTTTAAAAATCCTTAAAACTTTTCTTTTCGATTCCAATTTTAGTATAATGATACGGACATTTAATTAACAAACCAAATATGTGTAGATTTTGTTAAAGTGGAGGTATACTACTTGATGCCAATAGTATAAAATGTTATTAACTGAAATATTAGTCACTTTGATAATATTGTTTCACTATTGTAATAATTAAATAACTTCTGGTTAAGCATACTTATATTCAAACATTCCAAAAAAAGCTATATAAAATAAAAGTAACTTATATTTTCGGACTACAAACTAGCCTGCTTGAGTTATGCTCAGACTAAGAATGCGACATAAGCATTTCAATATGAAAACTGACTCTGAGTTGAAGTTGAGAGGGAAGGAAAATGAACTATCCTACATTCAATAGATGTTTATCGCCTATTATTTATTTGTTTACCAAGTTGATATGGTTTATTCAAATTTTGTAAATTTCTTGAGTTTTCTCAATTTTTTAAGCTTGGTAGCAACTCCTAAAATTATATTTTAAATCTGAAATTTTAATAAAAATATTTTTATGCCATAAAACAAGAGGGTAGCCTTTCCAAAGTTAATTTTTAAGGAACATCATATTGCACATTAATATAACAAAATTGATGCTACACACAATTTGTTTATTTAATTATTGTTTGATCACTTTTTATATAGAAATCAATTATTTAAATGCATTGTGAGATGAAATTTAAACGATCATTAGATTGATTTTTTTTTAATTTTCGCACTAATTATAATATACAAAAACATCAATTACAATCGTATAATTTTTTTCCTTTTTGCTGCTTTCTTTGAAAGAAACTTAATAAAATCAAATATGTCATATTTGTTAATAATTATACTCCTTAATTTGATCTAACTTTTCTTTTTACAATATATTTTCAAAACTGTTATTTACTTAAAAACTAATTTATTTATCTAAGTATGTTCTTCAAGAAATTCTTTTATTTATCGCAGGGGTGGTCAACCCTGGGGGCGCATTCTGCCTGCCTTGAACATTTTGCGGCCCATGATATTTATCACACATTTACAATATATATTTATTATATAATGGCCAAAGTAGTGAAAACCAATGTATTAAAAAAATACATTACTTGTACATCCATATTCAAAAATTAACTGTCAAAATTATGAGAAAAATTTAACTTTGTTTTAAAACAATCTTGTGAATATATGACAGATACTGCCTGTTTTATTTATGAGTTCACAGAATAATTAACCTATATTCTGCGAACTCATGATGTGTGCACATCTTGGAACCTCAAATATAACAGTATATTCTATGTTTCACTTTAAGTGACCTCAGTGAAATACCCAAATTGAGATCGATTTGAAAAGCTAAGTGAAAGAGTGGAGAAACAAATATCGCACTAGTAAGATAAATATTTTTTATGATTTCATTCATATTTATATATTTCATTTTTAGTGGTATATATTTCTTTGTATGTTTAGTATCATTATTATTATTTTTATATTATCGATGTTTACATGTACGAATAATAGTAAACACAAAAAATAATAACTCATTATGTTTCAGTTTTTCCCTCCAAAAAAAATGTCTATAGTGGGTGTAAATCTAATAAGGGGATGTATAATTTTATATGCGGCCGGATAGTTATGATGCATTTCTCAAAAGTGGCCTGCATCATCATCATTTATGTTGGCCACCCTGATTTAGAGGAACAGTTGAATGATCTGAATATATAAACCCCAGTCCATCTGAAAGAAATTGCAGGTTCAAAACCTGCACAATCTGTTTCCAAGCCATTTTTGCTATTGCCTGGATGTTGTTTTTTTTAATAAGTTTTTTCAAATGTGGAGCAGCTTGTCTTAGGAAGATATTCTTTTATTTTTATTTGTGATTATTTGAACCCACTATAGATCTGTCTTATTTCTTTTGAATAATGTCGAGGAAAGGCTCTGTATTATGAATAATAATTTTATCTATGTAGATTGATGTACTTTATAATTTTTCAGCTTACAGTTAATTGCTAATAAGTTATTAGAGGAATTTGAACAAAGCCCTCTTGGCAGAAGAGCTACGTATGATGATCCCAGTAATGTAAAACTTCATGTCACTTTAATGAAAGCCAAAACTGGTGCTAGAGGTTACAGAGAAACATTTGATGCTTCACAGATATTGGAAGTAAGTTCCTTAAATAAATTAGAAATACAAATTAAAAAAACGAAATTAATATGCTACTTTAAAAGTTTTTATTTATTTAAATAGCTAAATTTATAGAGAAATTGTTTGAAATGTAAACAGTGTGTTGTCGAATAAGTATTTGTTTGAACTTGTTTAATTATGTTAGCGAGAAAAAAAATGTCACATGAAATGTTCATGTGATTAAAATAAACATTGTTTAAATCCATTCAATAACTTATTTCTCTAAAATCTATTTCACTTGAGTTTGATTATTACTGCAATTAATTAGAATGCTTTCATTATTTCTACTCCAATAGAATATTTGTAGAATTTTAGGTATTTTCAAAAGATGAGATCATTTTTATGTGATTCTTATTTTTTATTTATTTATTTATTATTATTATTTTTTTTTTAGAAATATGCTGATTATTCATTTGGAGAGACAACTGTTTCAGAAATTCACATATCTGTCCGTTTCAATGCAGGAAAAAACTATTATCAGTCAATTCATGTCCTCGAGTTGTAATATTTTTAATAAAATTATTCATAAAAAATTTAAGCTATTTATTTTACAGATGCAGAAGTAAACATTTTTTTAATAGATAAGTTATATTTCTAAAATTTTAGAGCACAATCACTTGTGATGAAATAATATTAAGTTCTCTTAGTTTATTATATAATTCAAATTAGAAACAAAAAAATGATCATTTCATGAAATTATAAATTTCATGTTCTTGTAAACTATGTATAAAGAGATCCATCCTTCAGCAAAATTGCAGCATAGAATTTAAAAGAAACTGTGATACAGTTTTCATAATATTTTATTCCTGTCTAAAGAAATTATATGAATTTTTTTACGTATGTTTATATCAGATGGAGAAATAAACATTTTCAAAATTTTTAGATGAAATTTTTCGAACAGGTATCTAAAAATTTAGTGTTAGCTGAACAAAATTGTATTGTTATATATGTATATCTTTAGATTGGTTGAATAATTTGGACAATAAATAATTTTTAGTAATTGTGTAAACCAATTTGCATAATCCTAATCCCTTGAATAATTTTTTAAATCTATTTCCCATCAGAAGCTAACATAACTTTTATTTACATAGGACATTTAAGTAAAGATTCAATTCAGTTGTGCAAATCTTTTATAATGTTTCTTTATTTGGCATTTTTGAAAAAAATGTTAAAGTTTTTTAAACTTTACTGAAGATCTGCTTCGTTCATATTGTACAGGTGCTAGTTTCTCTAATGTATGCAAATATATAGGGCAATAATTGATGAAGAGATTTTAGACCTAAGAAAGCTTTAAATATGTATGATTATTAAGAATATACCAAAAAAAAAAAAAGTTTAAATGACATTTTAAATTTTATTATTCTAAGTATTTCTTTATATAATTTTTAATATGCAATAAAGGGCCATTTATGTTCTTTTTTCATTAGTCTATAAAGGGGAACAACTAAAATCACATAATTGACAAAAATAGTTTTAAAGAATCTTGTTTTCATGATTTATCATTATAAAGTTGTATTAAAATGGGAATACACAAACAAGTAAAAACCTTAAGTTGCATATAGTAATTATAACTTGAAAGCTATACATTATAAATGATTTAAAAAACCTGTTCAAATATATCTTGATTCAAAAAAGCTTGCGTACATTATCATATAGTAACAGCATTACAGGTTTTAAGAAATCGCACAAGTAGTAACTTCAAATGCCCATCAGTTAACTTGTGTCTATAAATACCTTTTGTACATATCATTTTGGAGAAAGTTTTTCTATGCAAATATAGTGGAAAAAGAAAGAAATCTGATTAAACTGTACGAGTAGAAGACTTACAAAATTCCGGCAATCATGAGTCATTGTTCTCCAAGTGTCGAGAATGTGGATTTAAAAAGGTGTCGTGAAATGCAACCAATCCCCATAACATCACTCCAGGTGAGGGGCCAGTATGACTATGTGGTATGCAAGCTGGCAATGAGTGTTCTCGCACGATCTTGGTGTTATATACAGAACCGGGATTCATCTATAAAGATGTGCCGTCATTCCTGCGTCCAGGTTCGTCGATCACACCATAGAAAGCGCCACTGTGTGTGGCGCAGCGTGCTGTAGCCGAAACCATGATCACTGTGCTGACAATCCATGCTACTGTAAACGGCGGATTGTTCTAACAGACATTTGTCTTACAAAAGACTCCATTTCCCATCTCAAGATTCGTGACGTCACTGTATACGATCCCTTGTAGCCATGTGGATAGGATTTCTACTCGTCTGTTCGTGATAGCGACCATCTCTGAACCTATCAATTCCAAATTCTGCCGACAGTCAAGGGATTTCGACCAATGTGAGTAGCAATATTGCAGTACATAATTTGTAATCCCGGTAGGCTATAAGCCTTCCCCGATCAAAAAGTCAGTCGTGCTGGTAAGCATTTCTCCTTGCGACTTTCTTGGCAGAAAACAGCGTTCAAATGAGAATTGAATAAGAGAAAACTGCTGTCAAACCTCTTAATTTTATACACATTGTAGGGTATGCTACTGCTGCCTGCTTTGCATGAATGTGTTGAAAATCTAATTGTTTGCATAACGCACCATGTTCTGTTATTCAAACTTCACATGTGTAACGGGCGCCTTTTCTGATATAGCAACTTTAATTTCTGCATAATTCAAAACTATAGAGTATGTTCATATGATGAGCTAGTTAGGACTTGGAGTTATGGCCCTCATTTGGAGACCCCTAGCATTAGACAACAAAAGAATATTGTACAGTATTAAAAGAAAGTTGGAATGACCGACTCATTTTAAAAATAAATCTCTCCTCCAGATATACATTTATTAAATCTTGATAGACCAGATAGGATTTTCATAAAAAATAGCCTCTGTGACAAGTTTCAATGTTATCAAGTTGAATAATTTATCACACTTATTTTATATATAAAAAATCTAGTTGTAATTTCAAAAACGAAGAAGTACAATGCTTCATTTATTAGTTTCTATTTACACCTAAATTATCAGAGAAAGATTAAAGCACAATTTTTTTTTAGTTAACAATTAAGAAATTTAAGTGTTAAAAAATTAAATAGCAAAATAAGATATTATAAAATGCTTAAAATTTACATTTAGGAATGTAAAAAACAATACAGGAATGTTGAATTTTACTTTATTTAATGTTTTATTTATTAGTTAAATTTAATCAACAGAAAATCATTAAAAATCTAAGAAACATTTTTCAGTGACTAAAATAGATAAATGCAACTCATTCTATTTAGTGGTGACAAAATTTCTATGTATAACACCCATGGGAATAGAATGTACATGTACAGGCTTATTCACATCCAGTGATTTAGTAAACTACTTGCCTTCGATGAGAGAACTTTTTGTATTAGTTGTTGCTTTTACAAAATACTAAGTTGTTTTAAATTATTATTACACAGTAGCAACAGAACAAGTAAATTATGCTATTTTATTGATCTGAGAAGTCGGAGAAATACATCCGGTTTTGTTTTTACAACAGCTGTCCTATTTATAATTTATTTCATTTTTAAATGTGTTTTTCACTAGTGTGTGTGTGTTTGCTTTTTTGTGCACTGCTGGTACTCGTTATTTGCTTAAACCAATTTAAGAAAGTAAAGATTTTAATATTAATTATTTATACTTCAATTTATTCCTTAAGAATAATTTTTTAATGCTTTAGTATCCGCATTGATTGGTATTTGTAATTTATGTATGTACCTACCGAAAATTAAGGCAAAAAGAATCATAATTTATATATAATTTAAGTGTATTAAAACTAAATTACTTAATCAAGTATCCTTTGCATAAGTTGAATGCATATTTTAAATTGTTATTTACGTGCTTAATTACCTATTTTGCTCTAAATTATGCATCCATATGTAGAGGAGAAAAGGAAGCAAAATTCAGTGTTACCTTTTTAAAAAAAAAAAAAACATTTCCAGGAAGAAGTGGTGTTTTGCTATTTTTTGCAAGTTTTCTTAAATAAAAAATATGACAGTTTAATAATAAATCATGTAAATACCTCTTAATAATTGAAATATATCTGATCTGTATTTATTTTAGTAACAATGGTTATCTTATAATTCAGGGTTTACTGTAGTATACTGTTTTAAGAAATTTTTTAGAATGTTCATTCTATTTTTAAATTAAATTTCATACAAAATATTTTTTTTTTTACATGTTAAATAACTAGTAAAAATGTTTTTAATGTATATTGTACACATTCTGAATAGGAAACAAATGTAATTAGTAGCTGTAAGTCATGAAATTTTCTCAGTTTCTACAGCCATTCTTGTATTACTACTTAAAATTTTAACTATAATTCAATTTTTAAAATTATAAAAATCCATAATGTAATCATTATAGAGCACATCTTAAAATGAAACTTTTAAACCACAATCTGCTTCTATCTTGACAACAGACAAGGATAATGCAAGATTCGTTTCAAAAATTGAATAATTTGTTAGTAGAAATAAAGTATTATAGCAATTTATCTACCCAGGAAGAGGTACCTGTTTCAAAAGATGTCCATGTGTAAATCAGAATAAAACAAAGATAAACCAAATAAGATATAAATAAAAAATATTTAATCAATTCTTTGTTACAGATTCCGACTTTACAAAGAAAAATGCACTTTAACTTTATACTGATTACTGTATCTTTCTGCACTGAAAATACTCAGTCCACAGCAGAGAACAGGCACCAAATTGGGGAGAATAAAACAAAAGAACTAGCATTAAAAACAGAACTGTATTAAGTAATAATAACCCCAAAAAATCACATTACAAACATTGTATCAAATTGAGTATACATCTGGAACTGAGGCTGTTTTGAAATGTAGAAAAGTAAAGTATAATTTTTCATGTTTTGAATGGTAATACGTATGAAAAGTAAATAAATAAGTTATTCCAGCAAGAAAAGTTCTGGATTAAGCTTTGAAACTGTGTTTAAGGGGAACAAATTAAATTAAAAACACAGACCAATAATTTTTCTAATAGTTAACCATTCAGTATTCATGGTGTTCCACAATTGCAGAGTTTCAAAGTTTAATGAACTGAAAAAACTCGAAGAAAGCTGTTCCAAAAAATTCATTCAGTTTTTAATTTTTTTTTTTTTTCTTCTTATTCCAAGTTAACATTCTAAATCATGATTCAGGTTTTGAGCACAGCAAGCATGCACCCAACTTTCATACACTAAAGTGAATTAACCTCAGATTAGATCAGCCACATTCAAAGGCATCTCTTCTATTTGAGTGTTGTAAAACTGTTCTATGTCACGAAGAGATCTCCTGTCATCTTCAGTGATGAAATTGATAGCCACACCTTTACGGCCAAAACGGCCACCCCTTCCAATCTATAAAAATAACATCAGCAATTGATTTTCTAAAAAAAACGATACTTAAAACAGCTTCTTTTAAACTGACATTAATTTTAATTTAACACTTTACATTAAGACTTTCAATTTATTTTTAATGTTATTTACAAAAATACAAATCTGCATATATTAATTTAACTATTAATATACAAAAAATTAAAATCTCTGAATCACACTTATCTTATCATTAAATAAATTTAATATTAAACATATCAATGTAATTTTCAGCTTATTCAACAATTTTGCTCCATAAAAAATGTCAATAAAGAAAACATTAGAGAAGTTTCTTTTAGCATATTACTTACAATTAAGTAATAAATCTACAACAGATTTTATTTCAACTTACCTGTGAATATAATTTTCTCTATTTGTTGGAAGATCATAATTTATAACCAGAGATACTTGCTGTACATCAATACCTCTAGCCAAGATGTCAGTTGTGATCAAAACACGACTTGATCCCGATCGGAACTCTCTCATAATGAGATCTCTCTCTTTTTGATCCATATCACCATGCTGAAGATAAAAGATTACAGTTACTTAAAATCAAATATTAATTCACATTTATTAATATAAACATGCTACAAGGAGAAATTAAATTATATTCATAAAGCATATGGAATTTTTTTAAATAATTCAGTTCAACTTTTCATAATTATTTTCTTTTTACATTATGAGCAATCAGAACAATGGTATTTTTTCAATAGACCATGTTTCACAATTTGGAATCATTGGGCAAGTCTATTCTCTTAAGCTGAATACACATTTCAAATAGTCTTATCTTCTATTATTTTTAATTCTTATAAATATACATATAACTTGAACAATTACACAAAAAGCATTTGCTGTGTGAAATTAAAAGACAACCATACCTGCCAAATTAACTTCAATTAAGAAAAACTGCAGAAGTATTCTTTACTATTAACAATAATTAAATTCTACTTTTCTTTATCATAATAGCAATTAAATTTATTTATTACCAAAGCTGACACAGTAAAATCTTTATTTCTCATCTTCTCAGTTAGCCAATCCACTTTCCTCCTCGTATTACAAAAAATGACAGCCTGGGTGATAGTTAAGGTCTCATACAAATCACACAGAGTATCAAGTTTCCATTCCTGAAATAAAAAAATATGGTTATATTTCATCAAAAGTAAAATTAAAGGAAATTTTTGTAATTAAAATAAAACAATATATACTCTTACCTCTCGGTCAACAGCTATGTAGAATTGCTTTATACCTTCAAGTGTAAGCTCTTCTTTTTTGACTAAAATACGAATAGGGTCACGCATGAAATGTTTTGTCACATCCAATACATCAGCTGGCATGGTGGCCGATAACAGAATTACCTAGAATGCAAAAGATATTCATCATTATCAAATACCAAAACTTTTTCTCCAAAAAAGATCAACTGGCATTGTCTTTTAAGAAAGAGCCTTTACATTTGTAGTGTCCATTTTCGATAACAAAGCATTTCACTTTTTACCGTTTTAGTACTTTAAAATGACCCTTATCGGCAACGTATGACAAAGATGCAATTTTGTCCTAGTCAATTTCAGTCACTTCACTTTGGTTTTGATTATGCAAAGCGTCGTGGTGGCTCCATATCAGTGTTGTTAGGGACTGCAATACTATCACTTTTGATTTGGCTAATTTCTACTGCAATGTTAGTTTATTTCTTTGCCGCTTTTAAAATAGACTTATTTTAATTTTTTTTTCTTCTAACTCCCATCAAAATACTTTTTACTAAACAATTAGCTGATTACCTCATTCAACTATACTGCTCACAGATGTCTGATGCATGGGAATCTACAAAATAAGCAAATTCCATGTTTTCTGTACGTCTGGCTTGGCAGTGAGGATTCCCACTTTTAATTTTGTTCTATTCAAGAATCAGAATTCAGGCAATCAATTTATTTTATAACCAGATGAGAATTTTCATACAAATGAATACTTTCAAAATCTTGATATTCTTTTCAGTAACTTAAATTTATTAAATACACAATTAATAAATTTTACTTTATTCTGTTAAATGACAGGCTTTTTCTGTACTCATAACCTCTGCTCAGCCAGGGCCAGGAACTACCAACCTATTGTTAAGCCACTGATATCAACATAAAACAAATTACAACTTTTTTTCTAAATAATTGAAAAATTTGACCTATTTTCATCCTATACACCAAGTTTCATTGTTTCAATATATAGCAGGGAAATGGTGAAAAAAAAATAGCTGCTAATTATAATAAATAAACAAAAAATGTACTTAAATGAAATTTAATTTTAAAAAAGAACACCCTAAAGATTAAGAGGGATTTGCAAGATTTATTTAAAGAATATTCTTTTAAGGAACTCTGGGTAAAAAAAATTCAGCAATTTTCTCTGAATATATTTTTTTACAGATGGTACGTACCATCGAATTTTTGCAACTTTACCTCTATGAGGACATACAATGAAAGCCAAATTTAAGAGTAAATTTAATAATTAAACACGCAAATAATAAATTAAAAGTATGCATTCAATGCAGATGCTAAGATATGATTAAATAACTTAGGGCTTAATACACTTTATATATATATATAGATGTATATATAAATAATCCAATTTCATTAACTAAATACATAAATAACAAATACCAATCAATGCAAAAGGAAAAGATTGTGAAATTAGGCTTAAGGAATGAATTTAAACTTAATACACAAAATATAATTAATATTAAAATCCTTACTTTTTTTTTTAATTGGTTTTAAATTAGTCTTTTATTAATTACTTTTCAAGTTGCTAAACTTTCTAAATTTCTACTTGTAGCATAAGAGAGCACAATTAAAAGTAAATACTAGTGAAGGCACATTTAAAAATGATAAATCGAAAATTAGACGGACAGTCATATTAGACAGGAAGTAAGGTTGCCATAAAATGAATAATGACCTAAGTCGCAAAGCATGCTTGGCTACAAAAGCACAGACAGCATGGACACTTGGCATGCAATGCTGTCAAATATTTTCTCTAATATTTAGATATCTTTACAAACTTCCTGACTTCTCCCAGTTCTGTCACCACTTGAACTACTAAAAAGTTTTTTAAATTACTACAATCAAGATCACCAATTTACTACACACATTTCAACAAATAAAAGTATTTAACTTATTCAGATTTCTCATTTATATTGTCATAATACACAATCAAGAATTATAACCTAAATTTAAGTTCTGTGCATTACATTCAAATTAATATCCTATAAAGTTTCAGTCATAACTAAGCTGCCACAATACTAATGAAACTTGACAAATCAAACAATGGTAAATTAACACAATACACACAATACCAATATCTTTTTGCTTTGATTAGTACTATTAACTAGGACAACATGAACACTTCCACAAATACCAGTATTTAATTTGTTATAATTGGCAAGATTATACAAAATATCTAATTCAGTGTGATTTTTAATCAAACAAGCCTTTACTGACTGAGTTCCTTCCAGTTCATCTTTTATCATTATAAACATACTAAGAATAAAATTACAAATTGATTTTGCGTCTTTATAAAGTGGATTAACAAAATATATTCAGAGAATTAACAAAAAATACACATAGTAAAAATACTAATTAACTGAAGTAATTATTTTGCTTATTTGGTCAAAACAATTAATCAGCCTAATTTAATTTTACAATAATGAATTTAATTAACATAACTAATTAAATAACTCAATATAAACTTTCATTATGCAGGATCATGTATTCAGTACGAACATTTCTTCAAATACAAGTTTCACTTGTTCAGTTCGCCCCCTAGTTCGTATTTTCATCATATAAATGATACTCTGCATATAGAAATATTAAGTGCATGATATAAGCAAATACATAGGATTTACATAAAAATAACATTAAAAACGCATAAAATGAAACAAAGGAAAATCATTCTTTAAAATTAACTTTATAAAGAATAAACAAATAACGTAATTCATAGAGAATTAGACAAAAGAAATTATACAAAAACAGTAACCACAGGCATTTCATTTAATAATGTTACATTGAAATTATTTCAATGTCCTTTTGAAATACAATATGAAACAGTTCTTTCATTGGCATTCGTGATGATTCAAAATATCACCAGTATGTATGAATTTGCTAACTTACGTATTGCTCAAATTTTTTTCTCAATTTTACTTTCATACATAGAACTGCATATTAATATCACTTTCTTCATAAAAAAATGAATTTAAATTTTGTTTAACAAATATTGTTAGCCTTAAATTGCTGCCCATTTTACTGAAAAAGAAAATCCACAATTGAAATACATCTTTATTTATTACTGTGAATTTTCATATATTAAGGCAGCAGAACTCACCTGGATACTTGAATTAAGCATTCTAAATACATCATAAATTTGATCTTTGAAACCTCGAGACAACATTTCATCAGCTTCGTCTAGAACAAACATCCTTATGTGTTCAGTTCCTGTAATATAAAAATTAGTGTGAAAAATAATTAAATAAGTAGTCTAATAAAGTACAAAAAGTGCAATAACTTAAAAAGCTTTTCTATTTATCATATCAAACACTCGTCCAGGTGTACCAACAACAACATGGACACCCATTTCAAGCTTTCTAATATCTTCTCTGACGTTTGTGCCACCTATGCAAGCATGACATTGGGCACCCATGTAATCGCCTAAGGCTATGACTACTTTTTGGATCTAGAAACCATTAAAATAAATTTGTAAATTTTAAATACTTCAAACACTTGAAAATTCAGTATATAAGTGAGGAATAATTCTACAATTATGAAATTTTTGACTTAAAAACAAGCAGTAGTCAAACATATTACCTGTTGAGCCAACTCCCTAGTTGGAGCTAAGATTAGTGCCTGAGTTTCTCTGAAGTTAACATCCAACTGTTGTAAAATAGCTATTGAGAAGGTTGCAGTTTTACCAGTTCCAGACTGGGCCTGAGCAATCACATCCAATCCTAAAAATTAAAGAACTAAATTAATCAAAAATATTTCATGCTAAATAAAATTTTAAAGTGGTATATCTATCTTCTATTAATAATTAATTCAGTTGAAAGCATTATAATTTTGAAGTTTGAGAGGGTACCAAAAAGTTTAAACAAGGTGGATGCTGGTCAAGACTGGAAAATAACTTCATCCATTCCTTCCATCATGTCATCCCCATTTTTTTTTTCTAAATGGAGGACTATCTTTCACACCATGACAATACACATGAGCCAGTTCCTTCCTCCCTGAAAAAGCAGCTCATCTCCCTTGCCCCATACACCTTGTTTATTTTTGCACATTAAAGGACACTGATCTGATCAAGTAAAATGGAAAACTTTGAAAGTTAAAAGGTGGTTCTTTAAAAATAAATAAAAAAAACAATTCCAGTTTTTTAGTACCCCAGGTATTAAAAGAATAGCAATTCCTAAAACTTAAAATATTATAATTTTCTATTAATGTTTACTAACTGCACTCGTTCTGAATATGAAAAAAATTTTTAACTTAATTATTATATCATTAAATTTAACTAATTCAACAAATATTATACGACAAGTTTATAGTAAAAATACTTTATTATAATCTTGAATAATAAAATAAAAATTTGTTTCAATTGTAATACTAGCCAGCAATTGAAGCTATTAAGATTAGTATAAAAAGAAATATAACATGAAATATGAGCTATTGTTGCCCATATTAGACAAGAAAATTTGTATGCCTAATCTACACATTATCTTACAAAAAAATAGAAATCATACCTTTCACACATGGAATAATGGCTCTTTGCTGAATAGCAGATGGCTTTTCAAAACCATAGGCATAAATACCACGGAGAAGATCTTCATTCAACTGCATGTTATCGAAGTTGTCGACAACTTCTTCCCAGTTGCTCTGCAATAAAAAAAAAAAAAAAAGACTCAGTTACAACTTGCTGTTATTGAGAGCATAACTACACTAAATTAACGTGTAAAGTGTCTTTTGTAAACAGATTGGAATATGCAAGTTAGTTCTATTTTTGAATTAAAAAATTAATATTTGTTTATGTGTTAAAAATACACAAATTGCACTTTTATAATAGCATCAAATTTTCATTTCAACTTCTAATTTTACTTCCAGTGACCTCATGAAATGCAAGACACTGGAGGTTTATGAAGGACTTCATCTCTGAGGTCTCCACTCCTTCAATGTTTTCTAAATATAACATGAAATGTGAACTATTGTTATCATGATATTAGACAAGAAAAAGCCTGTTCTAACATCAAATCCCTCGAGTGGGTAGGGGGAGTACCTCTGGATTTAATAACATAAGATGGAGATAAAGAGGGTTCTTTTTGCGCACTGATTTAGTTGCGGTTAACAAGCGGCCTCTTATTTATTGCTTACGAATAACTTTCACAATACCTGTATGCATGTACCCAATACCCTAATGTATTTATTTTATAAAAAGAAATCTACATATTTTTTAAGATTTTGGTCTAGGCAAACTATTCACAAGTTCAATAGATTTCTAACTGTCTTTTCTAGAATTTTGTATTTCTTAAAATTATTATAGTAAAACTATCAGATTTTTTTGTTTTGCCATTTTTATATTTCATAAAAACAGCTTTTTCCAATTTCATTTATATTATGTAGTCTGGGAATCAGCAAAACAATTTCTTTTTCTCTTCAAATTGCTTTGTTTTTATGATTCTATTTTTATATTAATAATATATAATTTGTTTTTAAAATCACTTAGTTTTTATTGTATTCTACTGGCCTAGTTCATTCATTTCAGAACTTTTTGTTTGTAAAAACACTAATTCCTCTTCCCCAAATTTTGTTGCATGGAATCAGTGAAGATACCGTTGTAAACTGTTATTACATTTAATCAAAGATGTGACTTGCAGTTTTGCTTCCACATTGCTTAGACCATTGAACTGCAATTTTTAACAAAATATAAATTTTGATTTGACAAAAAATTCAAGTATACTTACCTCAATGATGCCATTAGCCTCCATGCCAGGAGGACCGTCATATTCATTTTCTCGCTCTCCATTTCTTTCATAATCAGGACCATTACTGATATTTAAAAATAATAATCAGTTTCTATTAACAGCAGAAATAAAATGTCACACTTAATCATTTTAAAAATTTTATTTAGCTTGATTATTCACAAAAGGAACATCAGGATTAAACAATACTTAGTGCCATTTTCCATAAATTCTGATTAAATTCTAAAATGAATTTACACAACTCAATCATCTTTACAGTTATCAATGTTGAATAATAAAAAATAATATTTGACATGTTGTGTTGCTGTCATTTTCGCGTAGCATAAAGAATATCTATTCAATTAGAGAATATTAAAAAAGGTTAGCAGTTGACAAATTACAAATAATTTTTACATATACAAAAAATAAAATGCATTGCAAAACCAAAATTTAAGAGCTGCATGTTAACATCAATGAACAGATTAATCCTAAAGGTAGCTTATCTCCCCCTCCCTTTATTTTGTTTTACCCTCTCTACTTTTTGTTTTGTAAGTTTCCCTTTCTTTCCTCTTCTCTAAATTACATAAGAAAAGTTAACAAATTAAATTTACTTAAATAACTAAGCTGTATTTGTTATAAAAAAGCAAGTTTTTGTCTTACAGAAACAAAAATTCTGCACAGAGCAGAAACCAGTTAAGACATCAAATCACAAAAAAAAAAAAAAAGAACTTATAAAACGACTAGAACAGAATTGAAATGATTATAGCTAGTTTACACAAAATTTGGCATGAAATAAGATTTGGAGTTTGAGTGACCAAGAAATGCAGATTCCACAATTCATTTTATAATCAATGAAAATCTAATAATGTTGAAAAAAAAAATCAAATACATTTTTTTAACCTACGAATGCTTGCTTAACAATAAGTAAAACATGAAATTGAATTAGCACAATCATGCATGAGCTTATTTCAAACTTTGAATAGACATATATACAAGTCTGGATTACATAAATAAAAATAACAGACATTCTGCTTTCTCCCCCTCCCCCACAAATGACTATTTTAAATGTCTGAAGAAGGTTCTAATTACACATAGTTAGCATAGTCAATTCATTATAAAAGATTACTTGGGAACTGCAAATCATCATTTTGCAGGTTACTCATGCCTATGAATTAACCTTACAATAAGTGAAAAACTCAAGATAAACATTTTTATATAATTTGACATATCAATAAGAATTAAGATTAAATGCTCAACTTACCATTTAAGAAAGATAATAGTACAACAAATACCATCAGCATACATTAAAAAAATTAACACAAATCTTTATTATGAAACAATGTACAATTCTTTTTTTCTGATAGTTATAAAAATTATCAGAGTAAAAAAGAATAGCTTAATTTTGCCTGTGTCTTGACCTGGTATCTTATAAAAATTATCAGGAAAAGTCACAGGCTGTATCTTATTAGATATACAAGTCTGGATTGCAAATATGAAAATATTCAACAACCTTTTGCCACCATGATTGACTGAAATTTTAGATGATCTAAGAAAAGGCTTTGATTCCACATAGTTGGCATAATCAATTAACCATTACAGATTGCTGGGAAATTACAAGTCCTGTCTAATTTCTGGAGATTATGCATAATCAGGTTAATTGATAAGAATAAAGAAAAATCAAGATAAGAACAAAGCCACTCAGTTCTACAGCTTACACATCAATAAAAACTACTTATTGCTCGACTTCTCATATATGAACGATAGTTGTATAACAGATATCAGAGCATATATTAAAAATTAATACAAAACTTAATTTAAAAAAGACTTATCACGTGTATCATTCTTTTTTTTTTCTGATAGTTATAAAAATTATCAGAGTAAAAAAAAGAATAATTTTAATTTGCCTGTGTGTATACCTGGTTATCTATGAAAAATGCCAGGAAAGTCACAGGCTATATATTTTGTTATTATACTCATAGCAAGATATCTAAGATCTATGAAATGGCTAAAATGTGAAGATATTACTTTAGAAGCCATGACAAAGTTCTGCACCAAACAAGACAAAAATTTGGGCTGGCATGTTGTGTACAATATTGACATTCATTTTGAAAAAATCATTTCTTAAGATTTTCAGATAAAAAGATTTATTACCCTTTCCTTTCATGGATTCATAATTGAAAGCAAAAAATATTTTTAAGTTAAGCTATAAACAAGTAATGTTAATATGTATATATATATATATTATTTACACTTGACAAAGACATTTAAAAATGTTAAATATTTTAAGATTCTTGCATTCCTTATATCATCCCAGACTATTATAAGTTTCAAGATACGTTTCGATTACATGCATTGCACAGATAACTGAATTCATTGTTGAAAGTTATTAGAACTTTATTTGTATATCTTCTACATTTTTCTACTTTAAGATGGAATATTTTTTAACAGAATTAATGATATTATTGCAATCATATAAAAAATAAAGAAATGAAAAACAGTATAAATTTGATGGTTTTGTGTATTTAAACCATATCACAAATATACGAAGCTTTATTAAGTAATGCTTAGGAAAATTGTTTAAATCAGAGGTTTATTAAACCTATAGCAGGGATTAATACAAAACTTCCTTTAAAAAAGACATCAAGTGTATCATTCTTTTTTTTTCTGATAGTTATAAAAATTATCCGAGTAAAAAAAGAATAACTTAATTTTGCCTGTGTGTATATCTGGTTACCTATGAAAAATACCAGGAAAGTCACAGGCTATATATTTGTTATCATACTCATAGCAAGATATCCAAGATCTATGAAATGGCTAAAATGTGAAGATATTATTTTAGAAGCCATGACAAAGTTTTGCGCCAAACAAGACAAAAAAATAAATATATTACGATACATTTCAACTTCTGTAACTAATTAAAACATTCTTTTAATCAAATCACCAATCATCAAGGAACCTTGAGATTTCACGACTTTTGTCATGAAAATAAAAAATTGTTTACTTTGCTTCAGATTTTTAAATTACCCTGTTATCGATTATCAGGTATTGAATATGTGTTAGTTGCCCAAGTTATATAAGGACTGTCAAATTAGAATAGTGGATTTTATTTAATGAGACTTTCCCATAATGCATCCAGAAATTATAAAGACCAGGTCTTTTTAAAAACTCAGCTGTTATCAGTCCAGCTGCTTATTTGAGACAAGTGTTAAAGCAGTTTACCATCAATTAAAACAGCTAAGAATAATCTCTTTTAAATAAAACAATCTTGCTTTTCTTTTATCAATCAAGCCAGGTAATTTTTAGTTTTATGTACACGATAGAAATTAAAAAAACATTTCAGAAATACTTCCTTTCTTTCAGCATGATATTGAAGTTATTAAGTAAAAAGTTTTTGTATTTGTAAACATTGTTGGGATTTATTGTCAAATATTAAACAGATATTTGGCAAAGAAATTAAATATTAAACATTAATTATATTTCATAAATAAAATTGAAATGCACTGCAAGAAAAATTAAAATTATATGGTTGATTAATGTAATAAAATCATAAAAATAGGACAATATCAAAAATTAATGCTGAAGTAATTTTCAAATTATAATGTATATAACCAAATTCCTGTGTTAAGTATACTACAATTTACATAAATTAGCATAATTGACATCATTTAAATGTGTTTTTAAAGCTGAATTTATCCATACAAACAATTATAAAAAATAATGGATGCTAATATAAAAGTTGACACTGTTTATATAGAATATTACTTGAATAATGTTATTGAATCTAAACAGAACTTTGAAACTCGTGTACGGTATCCGTAGCAAGTTTCTCAAATCTTATTAACATATATGATAAATAAACGAAATTGCAAATGTAAACTTAAAAAAAAATTCTTTAACCTAGTTAATAAAGAAAATTGATGAAAAGTAACAATGCAGTGCAAAATTAATTAGGTTACCCGCGAAAAATATCCATAAATAGTGTATTTAAAAAAAAAAAAAAAATACAATAACCGATCATTGGAGATGTATTATAAACACCAAATAACCAATAAAAATCATTTTTTGGTGATAATTGATAAATTTTGGTTAAATATCAGCAATAAGAAATTCAAATGAAATTAGGCTTAGTAATTCAAGTACGAGAAACTAGACGCCAAAGCACTAAAACAGAAGCACAATTAGATAAGAAGAAAATTTCTAACAACTATCACAATAAAATGATCATATGTTTTAAAACTATGCTGAATCAAAAAATTTTATAGTACTAATCACAGTATTGCAAAAATCGCACGTGTTAGTGACAATGAGATTACGCAGTCGGCCATGTTTCACATATAAGACTTGACGGCATTATGTTTTATCATAAAAAGTAAAGCAAAAACAATAATAAATTTGATTTAAAAATGCGATCGCATAGTTTAATATTCAAATTACAGCATTTATAGTAGGGTAGAAATTATTTTAATAATATAAGAAATATAATTACCGACTGCCATCGAACGTACTCATCTTGACTTATATTATATCTAACAAAAAGAAAGATTGCATGAGAGTTTAGATGTTACGGCTACGTTGAGTTGTGAAATGAAATAGGAGTTGCCAAAAATATTTTTAAAAATCGTCAAAAGGATGTAAATAATAGCAATTAAAAAAAAAATTTTAAAGCTTTTTAGGAAATTTTTATATTTTATTTATTATTCATTTAAAATTTTTATTATACTTTTTTTCCTGCTTATACATTTTTCTAACTTTATTTCCTTCTTATGTCGTGAATTTTTGTTTTATACCGTTGTTTATTTCTTTTAATCTCATCATCATTGTAGAATAAAAAGATGTCGAGTGCCTGAACGCGAAGCGTTCATTTACTCAATGGTATGTGAAGGCAGTAGGAAAGAAAAGTCATGATAAATAGATAATAGTAATCGTATGAACTTTTGATCTATGGTTTCTCTTATGGCCTGATGGCTAATTGGCTAGCACTCTGGCTGTGGGTACCACAAGCTTCATGTTCGAATTGCGCCTGTGGAATGGATGTTTGATAGCGGTTCGGAATTCACGTTAAACTGTAGGTCCTGGTCTAATTAGCCTAAGTGTGCACAACATGACCGTAGAGTGACAAACCAAACTAAGGTTTTCCCTGCCATCGTTTCGTTCATATCGCCTATCATTTCCCTGACCAAAGATTTAATTTATTTTATCCTGCTAAACTTTTGCTTACAAATCATAATATTTCTAAGCATCGTATTCTGATGACCTCATTAGGTTCTTTCAACGTGTTTATAAAATTTTGAATTACATGAATAGTTGATTTTACCGACTTCTGCCCGGAATTAGACATTTATTTGTATTGCCTTGAGTCTCCTATCATAATGACCTCATAAAAGTTCGAAATAACTTGTATGCTGCCTTTCTAGTGAAACTGTGCTGCATTTGCAGATCCCTTAATGATGTATTTCAGATTTCATTGATACTTTTAAGGACTTATCAGACGAGCTTGTTTCGATACCTTTAACGTGAAATCTGCTATTACCACTCAAAATAATGCATTTATAGCTGAGTGCCCATCCAACATTTATTACCTGCAGTCTAATTACAAACATCATTTTATGACTCATTTCAAGGAAATCAGTAAGGACACCGCTGTTTATGATTACATAATATTTCTCTTTCAAAAGTTCATCGAAAGTCATGCACATCGTAACCTTATTGTATGAGTGGCAAGATTGCTTCGCATTGGAGGAAACGAAATAAGCCCAAGTGATATGCATTTCAGTCTCACGCTCTGGAGATGGAAAATAATTGAAAGTCAGAACTAATCAGTAAAATTTTACCTAGTTTGGGTAATCTATACATTTTTTTTTTTTTCGTTTATTTACATTGGAAAGCAGCTTGTTTGTGAACAGTGATTGAGGAAGTCGTTTTAAAGTCTATAATTTGTATTTATCTAAGAAAAAAATAACGCAAAATGCCATTTTAAATAAATTTAATAAATTTTTAAATTTATCATATTTTATTTTAATTTAATTATTACTTTTAAATTATTTACATTTGAACTGTACTTTTTTTTTTTTAGTAATTTAACGAAAAATATCTAATTTTTACGCATAGTTCAATTGCGCTTTATGAATGAATTTTGCAAACTCTCAGCCTGAATGATGAAATTTTCATTTTGATATTAAAATATCTATTGTACCATAAGTAACAGCAATAAAATATTTTATACACACACACGCACATAGTATGTATATATATATATATATATATATATATATATATAGTTTAAAATAGAGTTGTTAAAAAGAGTTGTTTGCTAGTTTGTTTAGACTAATTCAGTCTTTGGACCCAAAAGAGAAATGTCTTACGGGATAAATGACTGCGTTTTATTGTAACAGTCAACTTGTGTAAATTATTTAAATTATGAAAGGTATAAAAGCAGTTTGCAGGAAGCACATGAACTGAGCCGGAGATGAGACACCTGACGGGGGTCACTGACCTCAAATAAGCTTCAACATCATCATCACATGAATTGGGCTGAGCTGAGCTTGAATGATTGAAATGATTTTACCGAGCTGAAATGATTTTACGAGTGAGTGATAAATGTAGTGGTGTATAAAAAAAGGGCATTTAATTATCTATTTTGCTTATTAACTCAAATGGCATAAGACCACCGCTATGTTTCAACATTTTACAATGAAAGAGCTAGTGGCCGCTACGAGGCCGAAGATCTCCGTAATAATCTACAATAAGACTGTATGAAAAAATTATAATTTAAGTCCAATTTTCCCCGAATTGGGTGATTTGCTTTAAAATAAAATAAAAATATTGAATGTTGAAAACGCTTATTTATGCTGCTTTTACATATCTAAAACACTGCTGTATGTATGTTTTTTGTATGAAATGAATGATAAAAGCAAATAGAACCAAAGATAAAAAATACAACAAGAAGAAAAAGTAACAGCAATTTATCCTTTTTAGAAAAAAAAAAAAAGATATGATTTCTTTCTTGTAAGAAAACTTGTTAGGCGTACAACTGTAAGATCAATTTTCAATTTAAAATTCCCGGGGCTTATGGAATTTCATTTTTTTTTCTTTTTAGGTTGCTGGCACTGTTCTTGATATCTGTGGGAAATTTAATGTCAAAATATTCATTAGTGTTTGAGTTACGCTCGGCTTTGTGAGACGCTAAAACTGATTCCAGTGATTTTTGAAATGTCTGAATTAATCGAGCAAAGAACTTGCATTAAATTTTGTTTGCAGAAATGCACAGAATGTTGCAGAAGACATTCGGTGAGCATTCCTATATCGGAAAGAAATGTTTAGACGTGGTAAAAACAGTTCAAGGAAGGCAGAGAACGCGTTGGTCCTCTGGTCATTCATCGACCTAAACCGACGAAGCTCACGTCCAAAAATTAAGGATTTGGGGCTTGCAAACCGTCGATTTACAATTAGAGACCTTACTGATGATGCTGGAATTTCAAAAGGATCCGTCAATTCCCTTTTGCGCCTCAAACGTGTCAAATCTCGATTGGTATCGAAAACACTGAATACACCAGCTCACATTGCATTGATTCTTCGTGACTTGCCTCCAAAACTGAAATCAATATCGTTCCACAAACACCGTTTTCACGCCGTGCGACTTCTGAATATTCGCTAAACTCAAAGGACCACTCCGAGGACACCGTTTTGAGTGAATCGGCGCGCTTTGTGAATCGCGCTTTGTGAACGTGAAATCGCGCTTTGTGAACGTGAATCGGCGCGCGCTTTGAAGGCCATCCCTGCAGATGACTTTTTAGCATGAATTGAAGATTGGAAAAAAAAGTTAGCATAAGTGCGTTGTGTCCGGAGGAGATTACTTTGAAGGAGATGAAATAAATTTGGAAGATTAAATAAATATATTAATAATTATATAAAAAATTTTGAAAAAAATTGGTCCTTCATTTTGGGGACAGTAGTACATCTACCAGGATATTAAATGACGTATTTGGGACACACTCTTCCAGAAATGTTTTTTTCCTGATAAGTTAATAGGCGGCCAGCAATTCATTATCCTAGAATGTCTCAAACATGTTATAGTGGATGCATGTCTGGAAAACATGATCTCCAACTATTTGCACGATTCCTTCATCGTTAAGAATGTAGTTTATCAACAATGCACAATATGTCCTCTAATTATTGCCATCTGAATTGAATTAATATTCTATTATTGCAGCTGAAGATACAGCAAAAGATCTAAGGATATTGTCTCGATAATATTGAGTTCACGGACATTTATTTCTAATGATATGAAGGTCAGTTTGAACTTTCATAGATATACTAGCTCAAACTATCACCTAGCCTCTTCCAAAGTTAACGCTTTCTGATTCGAACGTAAGATTGTTTCAAGACCCACGCACCTTCCAGATAAAAAAAACTAGTATTATTGAGATGTTCTGTAAAATGGGATTCGAAGAACCCATTTTTTTCATTGAAGAACATTGCTTCATTTATTTCTCCTCTAATTGCCATTCTTTTCTGCCCAGTAACTTGTCGGTGACTTGCTTTTAGCGAAACAAGTACATATCTCAAAGATCGTAAGATTTGAAGAGACTGACTGTTTAAGTTGAAACTCTGGTAGGCAAGGGAAAGTGTTTCAAAAGCAGTATTCATATTTCTGTTTCTCCGCGCCGTTAGTGTTAAATATCCATTCTGATTTGGCTGTGAACTTGATCTGGTTTTCGGCATGCATTTCCACCAAAAAGATAAACAATTTCAGATCTTAAAAATCACACAATGTTATACTAATTTGGCATTCACTATTATGGATTGTGTTTAGCCCCCTTGTGTGACCTATCAATAATTTTTCAGACTTTTGATTCAGCTTAATGGCTGCGTTTAATTTGACTAATACAATTAAGCTGCTACACTACATCCATATTGTGCCATTACAGTTTGAAAAGTGTGGAACTCTCCTTTCCTGCTTTTTTTTAAAATTTCCAATGTCAAAGCAATACAGAAAGGTGGGCAATACAGATAACAAGAAAAAAGAAAATGTGTGCAAAAGAGTTTAACAGAGTTGACTGAAATCATTGCTTTAAGAATTCTCTAGCTTGCCAGTATCCCGCCGTATCGGATTTGCCATGAAGGGCCAAACAACGGTGGAGATGAACTCAGTTCATTAATTCTTTCAAATCACAAAGAGGGCAGTTTGGTTGGTCGAAAATCCCAATGCGATGTAGATGTTTATTAGATCGTTTCTTTTTGACTGAGACAAGCTACCAGCATTCCATTGCAATACAAGCTGGCCAACCGAACGATCATACCTAACACTGTAGACGTTGCCCAGAGTGTACCACTAGGAGGTAAGTCTACATTGCACTCCCCTTCCCTGTTCTTAAGGCTTGCAAATTTAGTTTACCTATCCCCAGTATAGGACATTGGCTCGGTATCACCCATTGAATTGCGGAACTGAGAGAGCTCAGTTCGAAATCTGAATTGAGTTCTCTCAGTTCCGAAATCCAGCACGTCCGCAATTGTAGGATCATGCATCCTACAAACCAACTCTCTATATTGTAGAACGGGTCTCCAACATAGAGGAGCTTGGTGGATAGGGCCACCAAGCCTGAGCCTTAGGGCCACACTGTATACCCAGTAAGTACGAAGGACCAAAACCATTTTAATTTTTCTGCCATTATCTATAATTTCTAGACCAGTCGCTGAGTACGCGCTCTGAGCAAGCATATACTTGCTGACTACAAACTATTGTCAGTGAAAAATCACAATTACACACATCTCATTGGTATTTTTTTACAAGTGGATACCCCGCGGTTTCATTCGCGTTAATTTAGCTTTCCGTTCCTGAGGGATTTTCTGGATAAAAATCATATGTTCGATTTAGGATATATACATTCCGAACATCGATATACATACATATGCGATACTCTTTTACCCCAACATAACTACCGAGGGTAACCGCGGGATGTTCACTAGTTTATAATGTTAGTGGGATTCATTTCAATTACTTGTTAGTTGTTATGCTTAAATTTTCGGCGTATTATGCTTGTCATTAAGCTTTACCTAGCAAGTCAATAAAACCGAGTTATTATCATTCTGTGTTTTTTTATCCAACTTATTACAGCAACAATAAGCTATTCGCTGTCGCGGGCCGGATTGATGACACTGGCGGGCCGTAGTTTGGAGACCCCTGTTGTAGAATATCAACAATTAAAATTTTTAAAAAATTTCTAAATCACGGGGAATATTTAATTGAATTGAACTTTCGATGGCTATTTTACATCCATGTTTTAATTGTAAAAATCTCTATAATTCTAATTTAACATTTCAAAGCGAATTCGAGCAAAAAAAAAATGTTATTTTTTACCTATTTCTTTACTGTCAAGTAGAGGGAAAAAAATGACTTCGTATCACAAAATTTAGATATGCTGAACTATTACACTAGATGCACGACTGTCCTATTTAATATTAGTGATTTTATTTGCCAGATTTGGAATTAGAGACTGACTATGTAATGATGACCTTATTTTTCATCTGTTCAAATGCATTTCAATCCAAAATAAACAAAACGGTGTTTTTTTAGTCGCCATTAAACTTTCCCACATGTATATAAAAAACATTTTAAGTGTGATCGATTTCGCTGTATTTTCAGCTGCTCCTTGAGAAACGAAAGATAGCGTGAAAAGCGCGTGACTCTTCTATGTTGCAAATATGTAAAGGGAGAAAGAAAGAACGAAAAAAAAATGTGATAGAAGTCATTTGACGATGAGCAAGCAAATTTGCATCCTACAAATATAAATGGATGTATTAGAATAACAAGCTCCGTTATGATTAGGGATTGCAAACCGGTACACTGGGATACCGAATACCAGTATTTTTAGCCATTTGTGCAATTTTGTAATACCGGTATTTACAAGTTTAAATAACGTTTTTTTGGTATTTAGTAGAAATGTAGAATTCTTATCTGTGAAAGAATTTTTATCTGTGAAATTCTTATTCTTATCTGTGAATTCTTACTCTGAATTCTTATCTGAACACTATGAATGTTGGAATATATTACTACTAATGAGGGAATGTTTTTTAGAACTGAAAAATCCAATTCAAAAATCAATGATCGACTTAAACCTGCAAATTAATTTTTCCGACAGTGAATTCCTTAATATCCAGAACTATATCAGCTCTAATTCTATAAAATTGGCTGTTGAGGCATTATGTCGGAGAGATTCTAATTTATTAACATCTAATGCAACAATAAATTTCATGTTGCAGTCACTGAAAGAACAGCACACATCACTATCTGAAGAATTATATATTGCATAGAAAAATCGCACAGAAGAAAGGCATACTGAAATAGGAAATGTCTTACGGTATTTACATAATTATAATGATTTTAAAAATAAGAATGAAAAAGAAGAAAAAGAGACTAACCAATTCAAAGTTGATCAAGTTTATAGTAAACTTTCTTAAAATTACATTCTTATTACTTACTATCTCCAATAAAACTGGCAAATAAAAAAAAAAACACTTGCATTTTTTCCTTTTTCTAAAATTTCTACTACCGGTATTAAAACCGGTAGCCCAGTATTAAGATCTAAAAAATACCGAATACCGGTATTGAACTTTTGATCTTATATTGCAATCCCTAGTTATGACAATGCTTGCTCGTGATCTTGAGTTTTTACTTGAAGTGAACTTCTTGAAGTTTTTTTTTTCCAAAAATTATCCAAATGTTTTGGATTTTGAGTCTTATTTATAATATAGATACATATAATAGCCATTGAGAAAAAAAATATATTTAGGATGTGTTAAATTTTGAATTGAACAAAACAATTTTATAAAAAAAAATCTCTAAAAGTATCTGTACAAAATCTCTACATTCAAATGATTTGCTAGATTGACGGGGAACCTTGGTTGCTTAGCAATCTCTATCTCCTACTTTTGTGAATGAGAGAAGTTTCTTAAGCTTTAAGCCCATTGATTAGATAGAAAAAGTGTAATATATATGCATATTATTAATTTATTAAAAAAATTAACTTATTAATTATTTATATTTTTTATTAATTAGTACAAAAAATTTATGCATACATATTTCTTTATCCTATTATTATAATTTTTAAGAAGGTAATAAAAAATAGAATCAATAGAAACAAACAAAAACCAATTGGAGAAGAAATTGTGACTCAGCGGAGAAACGACATGGTAATTCGGAAAGGAGGATATCGAAACGTTAATGAATAACATTCAGAACAGCGCGAGGTTTTTTGCAATTTTGAAATCAGAAATGTCGTAATCAGAGTTGCTTAGATCATTCAAATCAGAATTATTAATATTTGGAATGGAGTTATGAGCTTTTGTGCAATTTTATAAACAAATTGTTTAAAACTTGGGAGGGAAAATCTCTACATGGCTGCCAGTTGGATGTTTTAAATCAAAATATTAATTTTTGCAACACTGATGCTACCTAGAGCGTCTGATCCAGCTTTATTTAATTTATTTCTAATGTTTTTAGGTTATCTTAAATTGTGCTGATGCTGCCTTTTAATGGATGAATACATTATAATTCAAGATGATAGTGTAAAATAGACCGGCAAAGAAACTTAGCTCAGTGTTTCAAAGAGATTTTATGGTTGACTTACTGAAACAGAATTTTTACGGATTGGCTGGATCAGGGTAGAACGATACGGACGCCAATTACTGTATGCGTTGTTACGTGACTATAAAACAAGTAATATAAAAAAAAAATTGAAAGTCAATTCCTACTTTTTTTCACTCTATTGCAGAAAGTCCTTTATAAATAATTTCATTCATTTTTTTTTAAGTTTATCTGGCGCCATCTATTGGTAGATATATGCAACTTAAATAAAAAAAATTTAAAAAAATTTTGTTTCCTTCTAATGCAGCTGGCAAATAGACCGTGATCTTCGCCTTAAGGGGTGCACCGATATTACTCACTTTGAATTACCCAGGGGCGCGTGTAACTTGATGGTAAGTCACGGACGCGGAGTAACAATGCCCCCGCAGCGATCTACGATCCTATTAAGACCGGGACCTACGGCTTAAAGTGGATTCGAACCACTACAAACACCCATAGCAAAGCCGGGATTTGAACCCGATACCTGTGGTACCGAACGCCAGAGCCTAGCCATTCGGCCATCAGGCAGCTAAAACTAAAATTAATTAATTAAATTTAATTACTGAATTAATATTTGAAAAACTGCATTAACATCAAGTGTCATCCACTTCAACTTAAAAAAAAATGTATTTGAACTTGAGTGTATGATTAAAAGTTATTTTATTACCGATTGAAAATTTGAACAAGATATATATAGGGAGAGTTTGAGCTAATAGAATGAATTGAAAAAAAAAAACCCTATGCTATGAAAACACAATGATTCTCTGAAGTATTAAAGAAATTTTGGTGTAGCTAAAAAGAAGAAGAACTGTTTGAATAATGTTTATTAGATGTAAGTAATTTTTAATTATTTTAAATTTTCCATCATTAATAGCCAGCCATTTAAAATAGCAATAATTATTTAATTATTGCTCTTTTCAATCTTGGTTTTTTAATTCTTATTTATTCTTTTTAGATTTTGAGAATTTTACCAGCCTAATATTAAGTTTTGATTAAAAGGAAAACATAAATTGACAGTTCTGTATATAGCATTGAGAAATTTGTTTTGTATTTTAGACAATTATTTAAAAAAATTTACGAAATATTCATTTTCACTTGTGTTTATTCCAATTTATTACAATTCAAAACATTTGTGTGAATAATTATACTGTCAGCAGTTAAGGAACAAAATATTATTACTTTATTTAAAGAAATAATATTGTTTTAGAAGTTTAAAGTTAAGAAATGTTGTTTTTTTTTACTCAAAGAAATAGAATGCATATAAGGATTAAAAACGTAAATTCTTAGAATTAGAAATAACAATAAAGATAGCCGTGAAGGTTCGAGCGGTCCCTACGTTGGGCGCCAGATTGTAGTTCTGTTGGTTGTGCAATTGGATTGTAACTGGGTGCGGTTGGATTAAGACTTGAAACACACAGCTTTATTTACACACGCACAGGCATCACACACGTACAGTAAGAGATATACAGTATTTAACAAATTTAAAGACAGATAATTCTGCATTTGTGGAAGGATTCCACTTCTAATCCGAAAACCCAATACTTTGGTTTGCGCGGGATGCGCGGAATATACTACCTCTCCGGGTGAAAGTCTGTAGGCCAACTGATACACAGGATTGTGCTAAATATATTTCCTCTCGAGATGAAAGATTACAAACTAAACGTTTCTCAACAAAAGCAAGTGATTCCGCTGTATTAAACGTTTCTCGGTGGCAAATGTAAAAGTCGGCTGAAAAAGTAAAGTAAAGAATTCGGCTGAAAAAGTAAAAGTTTGAACAATATGAAGAAATGAAAAAGTAAAATATGTATAAAAATATATGCAGTTTATATATATGTTATAATCGCGTCCGCAGCTAACTTCAAGCTACACAAGCAAGCTTGCCCCTTGGGTAGTGCTAAATGAGTAATGGCGGTGCAGCCCTTGCTGATGGCATGAAGATAACTGTCTATGTATTGCCAACTGCATTAGAAATATACGTATATATAAATTTTTATATAGGTTAGCAATTGGTTTTGAAGTCTTCATATAATGATTTCTATATAAATTACTTCAATAAAAATACATAAAAAATAATATCAGAATGTATAATAAAAATAATAAAGTAAAGATTTATTCAAATTTCAAAATTTTAACATGCTAGAAATAACCTTTGAAGTCATTCATACAATGCTTTCTAAATGAAATATTTCGTATAAAACAGACTCATAAATAACTAGTATGTGCTTATAAAAAAAACGGTGAAGTCTATCCATTACGTCTTCAAGCATTCCGAATTCTTTCGTATACACCTTCACAGTTGAAGTAAACGTGTTTTGTCAATTCATCTCCAGGATAAACGCAAATGATATACACTGGAAAAAAAGAAAACAGATAAATAAAAGAGAAGATTATTTATGCTTTTTCGATGATTGGTGATAAAGATAATTTATTGTATTGTTGCATGTGATTATAAAATATATATTATCAAAGCATTTGTAACATATTGTTGTTGTTGCTTCTTATCCCACTTGGCTGGCCAAGCCCACGAGCCCATACGTACTCATGATTGAAGGGGAAGGAAGCAGCTTCTGTTGTAATGGAGCACCCGTAGGTAGAAGTCTGACTTTGGCTCCGTGACGCTCTTACAGTCATAGGAGACCGGGACCTACGGCTTAAAGTGGAATCCAAACCACTACAAATATCCATGGCCCCGCCGGATTTGAACCCGAAACTTGTGGCACCGAGCGCCAGAGCGCTAGACACTCGGCCATTCAGATCCCAAATTTGTGAATGCCAACGGCACGCGGTGTTCCCAAGTGGTCACCCACCCAAGTACTCACCTCGCCCGATGATGCTTGACTTCGGTGATCTAACGAGAACCGGTATATTCAGCATGGTATGGCCGTTGGCTTGTAACATATATTAGTCATAAAAGAAAGCTTTTGTGAAAATGCACTACGAAATATTTCAAAATGTAAATATTAAAAACTATATCACTATTAAAGCTATCTTTGGTTGTAGATATAAATTTTATTTCCTGTCGAATATACTGTATATTTATTTTATTAACACGTGTGAACATGATGTTGTCCTGGTTAGAGGTCCGTGACGTTATTTAAAAAAGACGGTCAAGCAAATAAAACTCCATTGCAAATTTTGGCGGAAAATGGTACTTTGAACCCCTTAACTCTTGAAATATTTCATGAATAACGTTAGTCTTCAGGAATTTTCTGGTGAATTTGGCTTTTGCTTGAAGTGTTTTGTAGTAGGGTTTTGGAGCACTTTTCATGACTTGGCATATGATTTTAAACATTTGTATATATGCTTTATATGTTGGAAAAACTATTTAAAATTCTTATATAGTGCACTTGATATTGACTTTGATTTAATTATATGCATAATTTTAAATTGTAAACAAGTAGAAATATTTTCTTCTTCTCCATTGGCGCAACAGCCCCATGATGTCCCGTCTGTCAACTGACAGATGTTTTCTTTTTTACAAGGTAGGGTTGTCAGTTCTATGTCCAATGCTTTATAGTCATATTAGTTAAGGAGACCTCGTGACCCTTCACAGGTCCAAACATTTACAGATGGAATATGGACTACTCCATGAATTGTTGCATCGTGATTGGTGATAGACCATGGGCTGAAGAAGAGTCGACTCCAATAATAAGTGAGGAAGCTGACTCCTCTCTTGTCGGAGTTTCTTAAAGGTAGGTTTTTGGAGAAGGAAAAAAAAGAGTTCTGTGACAAGTCGACAAAGAGCGTTGTTTTCTCTTTTTCTCTGAAGTGACAAAACAGGCCGGAGTTTCCGCCTGTTTCCAAAGTGAGCCCCTTGTGGTTTCGTGTATCGTGCAGTGGGATAATTAAGGTCCGCCTCAGACCACGTGTTTAAATTTCGTCATAGACTCAAGAACTCTGAAAATCTTCATCCTTTGTGGGAACTTGTGAATCAGATTTAAATCCTTAATTTTCATTTTTTTTTTTTTTTTTTTTGTAAATAATAAATTGTATTAACCCAGGGTTCTTGCATATATAATAATGCTTGTAAATAAAAATTAAAGCCTTCCCATGAACTTGAAAGTGGCCCTCTTCTTGAAGGCGTTATAGGTTTAATATAGGCAGACGTTACAATACCTACGCATGGTCTCAATTTACATCCAAATTTCACCAAAATTGGCAGGGCACTTCTAATACAAACCCCAGATGAACTGAAGAAAAATTTCGAAACAATTGGTTTAACACTCTTTAAAAAATTGACACAATATGGGAAAATTGGGTTTTACGCCCATTTGGCGACTTTTGTCGCTGGAAAATTATTTATGATTTATGTTATTTTTCGCTGTTGTACTGACTCAGAATTTTCGACCCCTTTTTATTATCGGAATTCTCCTCTTCCTGTCTTTGGATGTTCGAAATTTGATAGTCATAAAAGTGTCTAGCTCAGAATTTCACAACGTGAGGGCCACGCCCCAAAAGGTGACGATTGGATTGTTAAGTCGCACAATACAAAATTGGACTTGTATAGAATTTGAGTTAACCATATGGCGACTCTCAGTCGCTATTCCAGCTGGGTAAACGTCCAATATAAAGTAACTTCTATCCGCCATGTTAGTAACTGTGATTTCATTGTTAGAGTTGAATTAGTGGGATCTGGTGGATCTCAGTTTCTGCAGTGTTTCTCAATAGCGCTCAACATTCACTGTTAGTGTAAATTTGAAATAAGCGTCCTTTATATTATTGTAAAGTCTCATTGTTTTAAAAATATATACATTGTATAAATATAAGTGATATATAAATGGTATGCAAATTCAATTGGTAATTTTTTGCCATGTGTGAACGTGATGTTGTCCTGGTTAGGGGTCCGTGACGTTATCCAAAACAGAGGGTCAAGCAAATAAAACTCCATTGCAAATTTTGGTGGAAAAGGATACTTTTGGCCCCCTTAACTCTTGAAATTTTTCATGAATAACATTAATCTTAAAGAATTTTCTGGAGAATTTGGTTTTTGCTTTAAGTGTTTTGTAGCATGGTTTTGAAGTAATTTTCATGTTTTGGCTTGGGATTTGAAATTGTATACCCAATAGTTTATAAGTACTCATAGCACGTTGATCAATTCCTTCTTTTCCAAGTTTCATATTTATCACTTTTGGCATTTTGCCATGTCTATTGGGCTGTATAGTGCTTCTTATTGTATTTGGAATACTTCATTTTTCATTTATGCCTAGAATTTTCAAACTTTGACACATTCTTTTGGGCATTGAATGTGATAACGTTTCTTGTAGAATTGGGAATAATTCGTTCTTCATTTATGCCTAGAATTTTGAAAACTTGATATATTATATGTGATAACGTTTCTTATAGAATTTGGAGTACTTCATTCTTCATTTACGTCTAGAATTTTCAAACTTTGATGTATTCTTTTGGCTTCTGAATGTGATAACGTTTCTTGTAGAATTTGAAATACTTCTTTCTTCATTTACGACTACGTTTATCTTACTTTTGTATATTTTTTTGGAGATCCTTGAACAATTCATTCTTCATGAAGTTTTTTGATCTATTCAACATTGTTATATTTATGTGGCTATTGAATTTGGTCATTCTTCTAGTATTCCAATCAATTGTTTCACATATCTCCTGCATTATTAAGCATTGGCATATTACTGAGTTTATTCATCCGTTCTCGAATGTTCACACGTGATAAGTTGAAATTTGCCGAGCAGATTTCAGCATTTTTTTTTTTTTTTAATATTTTTTTAGTTTTCACTTGATCTTATATTTCTTTCGTTCATCCCATAGTGAAATTAGGGATGCAAACAAGAAGAAAGTTCGTCATCAGTATTCAGAGGAATAATTAAAATTTGCTTTCATACATTCTGTCCACGATGAAAGGTCACCTTACCTCTCTTTTATGCTAGCAATGCTTGACCAACGAATCAATGAGACGAATTCATCTTGAGGCACATTTGAAGGCGAAACATATCGCTCATATTTATTAAGATTTGAATTATTTTCAACCTTTAAAAAAAATTTTTGAAAAAAAAGAGTTACATTAAAGTCTCTATTTACTGTCAATCTAGCGCTTTTTCTTTCTGCTGACATTTGATTCGATGATCTTCAAGAATTGATTTATGAGCTGTGTGTTAATATTGTTACCGCTTGCATTTATTTAATTTCTGTTGTTCTTTGCAAAATGAGTAAAAGGAAAGATATTTTTAATGATAATAGCAGCAACTTGTAGTATGATGGTCTGGAAAGCTCTGACAATGAATCGGATTGTTATAGTTTTGATTCTTATGAAAAATCTGAGTGGTTCAATTTATACTGAATTTCTATCATAAAAATAAATAAAACGGATAAACATTTAATGATCATAGTTCTAACAATGCATATTTTTGATTTTAATAAAAAATTATTATGAAACAAAATTGTATTTTAAAAAAATCTGAAAATCCAATTTTAATTTAAAAAAATAATGTTATCGAAAGATATTGTAGCTTTTCTTTTCTCAGAAGAAGAATTTGCATTTCATTCCCAGGAGAGAGGAATGCAAATTATTTGACAACTGAGTGATGGTTTGAGTGATGGGTTTATTACTGGTTTATTTTGCTCGAAATAAACCATTAATAAACCCATCACTCAAATTTGATAGCAGACGAGATTTATTGTAGATAGTTATATTACAGGCAATTAGTGTTTGGTACTAATGAGAACAACCTGTCACCCAAATATGATAGCAGATATTCGGTATCATGGATAATGAGATTCAGGAAATTAGAGAATGTCTTCACAGGTCGAAACAATTACAGATTGAATATGAACTATACCATGAGTTGTTCCATCGTGATTGGTGATATATCACGAGTTGAGAAATGTCTACTTCAATTAGAAGTGAGGGAAGCTGACTCCCCTCCCCCATTGTCTTAAAAGGAGATTTTTGGTGAAATTTCTGTGATAATTTTGCGACGAGTCAACCAGAAGTGTTGTTTTTCTTTTTTTCTCTGAAGCGACTGAATAGGCCGGAGATTCCGCCTGTTTTTCAAAGTGAGCTCCTTGTGGTTTCATGCATCATGCCGTGTGATAATTAAGATCTGCCTCAGATCAGTGCATTAGATTTGTCGTTGACACGAGAACTCTGAAAAATCTCCGTTTTGGAGTGGACTGCACTTGTTAAATTATTTTTAATTTTCATTTTTTGATAAATAGATTCTGCATATATATATATATATATATATATATATATAATGGTGTAAATAAAAATTAAAGTGTTCCCATGAAGCTGAAAGTGTCCCTCTTCTTGAAACCGTTATAGATCTAATATATGCCAAGACGTTACAATATCTGTATTCTTCACTTTTCACTGAATCAAAGGGAAAAAATGAAAATTAAGTATCTGTGTCTGATGCATTATGTCTTGAAAGCTAATCAATGAAGTACCTCTGTCGGTTTGCATTACGAGACAGGCGTAGCTGGTCGTCCGGCCGAGCAAAGCGTTTCTCTCCACCTTGACGTAAGTGAAACGCATGTCTTTGAGGGTGATTCCCGATGAATACAGCATCGTAGGATCCCGAAATGCTTTCTTCAGCTGCATTATCTCGTTCACTTTCACCTTCGAACAGACAGATAAAAAAAAAAAGAAAGAAAGCAGATAAACAGATGCAACAAAGACACTCTTTCGGAACATATTGTTGATAATTTCTTAAAAAAACAATGCGCAAACATTTTAGTTTGATTCGCATTAAATGCGAGACCCTTTATCATTTGCGAAACGAAAGTTAAAATGGGTGGTTTAAAAGTGAAAATCATTCAAGAGATTAGTTTAGATAACGAGTTTTTTCTTTCACGAAAGTTCTTCTTATTTAATGCTTATTTTTCATATTCCTATATGTTGGGCTGGCAGATGGCTCATGCGGGGATTTTCAATCTGAGGGTGCTTGGCTGGAAACTCGAAAAATGATTTCAAACCGAAAATTTCATCGTCTATGATGGGGTGGGTATGTTAAATACTTAGCCAGGAAACTTCTTCCATGGGCATAAGAAGATGGGATAAAGGTATTATCTCTCACTCCCCCCCTTCCAGATACTACCTTTGAGGTTGTTCATTCTAAATTGTAATGGCAAAATGGGCGTGTGCAATCTGAGTCACATCAAATCTGCAGATATCTATTGTTTTAACGGCAAATATTCTCAGGCCAAAATGTTTCAGTATTGGAAAATAATTATTTGCTTATATTAGATTTCTTTTATTTCTGTTCATTTACACTTTTGAATTCTGAATGGTATGAGTGAGTCCATTGGACTTGATGACCATTTTATAATAATTCGTCTGGTAACATTTATGAATGGTGAGTAGGTAGAAAGGATAGTATCTTTATTGTGACCGTGGAGGTAACACTAATTAGAAATCACTATAGAGAGGGACAGTGAAGGTAGGACTGATTAGAAATATCTATTGAGGGTGGTTGCGGAACTGATTATAAATGAATTGAATTGATTAGAAATCAGTATTGAAGGAGACTGTGAGTGAGTTGTCATATTAAAGTGAATGAGAACGCAGGATTGGTTAGGAGTCCCTATTGAAGATCACTGAGGAAAGCAAAATCCGTTAGGGGTCAGTATTGAGAGTGAAGGTAAGGAAGACAGGACTGGTTAGGACTAGAGTCAAGGGTGAATGTTATGTAGAAGGACTGGTTAGCAGTCACTTTTGAGAGTGGCAGTGAGGGAAGTAAATAAGACCAAATGAATAATTTTCTGCTGTACTGGTTAACCTTTTTATCACTCTAGCAAATATGAAAATTACAAATTTCCGAAAAATGTGGCGATCTCTTTTGCTTTTCCCACAGTTCTTAAGCATATTTTCTTTCCAGTTTTCACGATATTAAATTCATAATATATATATATGTATAATTGCGAATATGAGAAACTTTCTTTAAAACTGAAAACCTTTGTTAACTTTATGATACGGGTATAAAAACATAACTTAAGGGGCATTATTATTATGGTTATTTAGAAAGAATAAGATGAAATTACGGAAAAGAATAACAGATAAATTAGGATAAGTTTATAAAATTATAGACGATTTAATAGTATTTTAAATATCTTAAATAAATGCCAGTAAAAATGGATTTTATACTTAATTTACCCTTTAGGAAATCATCATAATATCAGCAGCATGCATTAATTCATAATAATACACAATTCTTTTAATCACAACCAATAATAATTCATGGCAACGCATTACTTTTAAAATTTTGCATCAAAGAATAATTTTTTTTTTTCTTCTCTAGAAATTTGGATTTGAGTTTGTTTTGAACAACAAATTTCTTTAAATTGCTCATAATGAACATTCATTATGGAAAGAACAATGGTTTCATGAAAAGGATATTTCCAACTAAAACTCATTTAATCATCAAGTAGGCAGACCTTAAGATTTTTATTTTTAAATATCATCAGATCAATATACTTTTGTTGTCATTTCAGTTTTTTTTTTTTTTTTCAAAATCAAATGAGAAAGTTATATTTGAAAAATGATATTTTAATTTCGATAATGTCATTTTCTGATAACCTTACTTAATAATGCCGTTTTTCCTCTATCCAAGTTTCTGCATACTTCTGTTACAGGATCAGAATTTGGACAAACTTCGAATTCCCTAATTGTGATTTACACTCATGTCCATATTTAAGGATAATGAAGTTCAGGCAAAGAAAGAGACAGAAGCAAAACAAATTTGACTTATTTGAAAAATCTATTTAGTAAACAAAAGGTAAAGAGCAAAAAAGATGCTATATGTTTGACATAATTAATAAAAATTGCGATTTTTACTCCCTGGAGCAAATTTCAAAAAAAGAACCTATTTACAAAAAACAGTCTAACATGGTTAGTATGATGGTTAATATGCAGTATGTCTCCCGGACGATGCAATGCAGGCCTTACAACGCCTAGGCACGCTGAGTATCAAATTATCAATCTGATCTTGGGGAATATTACACCACTCATCAAGCAATGCCCTCCGAAGTTCCGGTTGACAGGTGGGAGGGGGTTGACGGGCTGCAATTCGTCGGCCAAGCATATCCCACACATGCTCTATTGGATTCAAGTCCGGTGAGTATGCTGGCCAATCCATACGGGTGATATCTTCCAATTGAAGGCATTCGTCTACAATGTTTGCACGGTGAGGACGGGCGTTGTCATCCATAAACAGAAATTCAGCACCCATGGCGCCCCGAAACAAACGTACATGTTCTTCCAGAAGGACATCCCGATAGATGTGGCCTGTCATCGTTACACTCTGAACATGCAGGTCAGTTCTGGAACCAAGAATAATTCCTCCCCAAACGAGCCATCCTGCACCACCGTAACGGTGTCGTTTAGTGGTGTTCTCTTGGTGGTAACGGGTACCTGGCGCTCTCCATATGAAAGTCCGGCGAGAATCAGACTGCAAACTAAACCTGGACTCGTCGGAAAACATCACACCAGACCACTGTTGCGGTGTCAACAATGCATGCTCTCTACCCAGGTTAATCGCAGGCGACAGTGAGTTGCGGTAAGTGGAACACATCTGACAGGCCTACGAGCATATAGACCAATGTGCCCTAAGCGTCTGTACACGGTCTGCCTTGAAACTGTCGTACTGGTAGCTGAAGAGAGTTGACGAGACAGGTCTGATACTGTGCTCCGTCTGTTTCTTTTGGCAGTTACTGCTAAATACCGGTCCTCATTCGGCGTTGTAACTCGGGGGCGACATGTGCTGTAACATTTACTCACATTACCACCCTCTTGGAATCGTTGCCAAAGCCTGGAGATGACACTCTGGGCGATTCCAAGTTCCTCGGATACTTCCAGCTGGGTACGTCCACATTCCAGTCGTCCGATAATTCTACCACGTAAAAATCATCCAAATGCTTCCTTTGTGCCATAACTATGCGGTTATTGCACTGAAAGGCTTTTAAAGCGCTTGTGAACAATTTTACTTCTTTTTGCCACCATTCCTTATATACCCCTCTCTTACACTCTCGTCATTGTGACGTACTATCCGCGCCATCTGGTGGTTTCCTGTAATTTGCATATTCTTCTTCAAGATGTGTGTGATAATTCTACAGGTGAAATTTTTATTTTAGAGTTCAATTTCTGTGCGATTCTGAATTATCCTTACGCTAGAAATCGTAAAAATGACTAGAAAGAAAAAATAGAAAAAAAGATTTTTTTCTTTCCCATTAAAAAATTGTGTCAACAAAGAATACAACGTTTTCCATTCATTATTTCAAGACTTTAATTTGTAATTACATTATTTTTGAAAATGCAGTCTCTGAATTTTCACCAGATACCGAACTGTATATAAAGCCAGCCATAAAAAGCCAGTCAGATCGGAAATCTGGGTGGATACGAGATCAGGTTCCGATTGGCTGACTATGAACTGCATGAATTAATCTCTTATACTTATTTTTTTCAAAGTGAGTAAAGACTTGTGGATCATTTTATATATTCGGTTTATGCTACTTATCTATAGCAACACGAATAGAAATTCAGCAACAAGGAATGCTGGGATTTTATATCTGATGAATAAAATGGGACGCATACCGATTGTCCATCTTTGTCTTTTGTGTGTATGCTATGTTAATGCTACTTAACAATATAGATGCATATAACAAGAATTCAGCAGCAAAGAGTGCCAATATCATTTATACAATGAATAAAATGAACATGTACGAAATATGTTGTCCATCCTTGTATTTTCAGTTTACACTGTGCTAACACTACTTAACAAATAGATACGATAGAGGCATAGAACAGTAATTCAGCAGCAAAGAAGAATGCCAAGATTTTATATTTAATGAATAAAATGAAGATGTACCATATATGTTATCCTCCCATGTGTTTTGAGTTTACACTGTGCTAATACTACTTAACAAATATATAGAATAGATGTATAAAATAGGAATTCAGCAGCAAAGAAGAATATCAGGACTTTATATTTAATGAATAAAATGAAAATGTACCATAGTATGTATTGTCAATCCTTGTATTTTTGAGTTGACACCGTGTTAGTATTACTTAACTATAGATAGAGAACATAGAACAAGAATTCAGCAGTGAAGAAGAATGCCAAGATTTTATATCCAATGAATAAAATGGAAATGTACCATGTGTGTTGGTTGTCGATCCATGTATTTTGAGTTTACACCATGCTAATATTACTTAAATATTGATGCATATAACATATATGTTATACATCTTTGTGTTTTGAGTTTGCACTGTGCTAATGCTCCTTAACTATAGACGCATAGAACAGGAATTCAGCAGTGAAGAAGAATGCCAAGATTTTATATCCAATGAATAACTGACGGATGGCTTCGGCCTGGGCGTTCTAATGTCTTTGAATATCCAATGAATAAAATGGAAATGTACCATGTGTGTTATGTTGTCGATCCATGTATTTTGAGTTTACACCATGCTAATATTATTTAAATATTGATGCATATAACATATATGTTATACATCTTTGTGTTTTGAGTTTGCACTGTGCTAATGCTCCTTAACTATAGACGCATAGAACAGGAATTCAGCAGTGAAGAAGAATGCCAAGATTTTATATCCAATAATTAAAATGGAAATGAACCATATATGTTATCCATCTTTGTGTTTTGAGTTTGCACTGTGCTAATGCTCCTTAACTATAGACGCATAGAACAGGAATTCAGCAGTGAAGAAGAATGCCAAGATTTTATATCCAATAATTAAAATGGAAATGTACCATATATGTTATCCATCTTTGTGTTTTGAGTTTGCACTGTGCTAATGCTACTTGATAAACATATACTATTTATAGACAGATGCATAGAACAGGTATTCAGCAGCCAATAATGCCAATATTTCATATCTGATGAATAAAATGGGGCATGTACCGGTTGTCCATCTTTGGGGTATCTTCCGAGGCAGGATCCGTCATCTACGGAATGGAGGGCGGCGTACACACACCGCCCCGATCCATTGGGCACATCCGTCAACTGGCGAGCCAAGTCGTCCCACTTCATTCTTCAGTGCCTATCATGTAAAAAAAAAAAGATCAAATTTCGAACAATAAAAACAAGTAATATTCAATTCCTACTTTTTTTTTTTATTGCAGAAATTTTAATTTTCATTCATTTTTTAAGTTTATTTCTATTGGTAGATATATGCAATTTAAATCTAAAAATTTTTTTTAATTAATTAATTAAATTTAATTATTGAATTAATATTTGAAAAACTGTATTAACATCCAGTGCCATCCCCTACAAGTTGAAAAAATGCATTTGAACTTGAGTGGATGAATAAAAAGTATGTTATTAACGATTGAAAATTTGAACAAGATATATAGGGAGAGTGTGAGTTAATAGAAGGAATTGAACAACTGCATGAAAACATTTAATAGAAAAAAATCTGTTGAATATTTTAATATATGTCTGATGACAAAAGGGCGAATCATCAAAAAGAATGCCTGGTTTTTAAAATCGCCAAATTTATTAAACCTCTTGATGTAAATAAAGAAAATGTTATTGATTGACAATTTATGATAATTTCGAAGAATTTTTTAAAAAGTAGAAACCTAGGTTTCATTAACGAATAAAATATGTATCGTATGTAAAATATGTTTTTAATCGATTTATTTATGATGCATTGTCTATTAATTTAAATTAAAAATACTTTTAAATACGAATCTACAAATTCTAATTTGAAAAATTAATTCAAAAATAATGCCTACCATTCATATAAAGATGCAGAAATCAAAACAGAATATGAATAAACAATACTATCGATCTTAAATTTAATAATATTTTAAAATCTGTTTTCAATGTGAACAAAATCTCTTATTGTAAATGCAAATGAGGTTTTTTTTTTTTTTTTGTTTGCAAGTGAAATTCGATTTATTTTGATTACATTTGACTGGCTGCAGATAGGCTACGATTTGATTCGTTATTTTATTAATTACAATTTGATTACAGATTTTATTGCATTTCACGTTCAAGACCAGCCCCTTTATAATATCCTATAATGTGTATTCTGGTATTTGGTATATAAACAAACATGTTTTTGTAAAACTTTCTTTATGCTGCATATGAAAAATTGTCAATCAAAACACATGAATAAAAAGCAAATAAATTTAATAAATAAGCTCAAATTCGTTTTTTGTACGATTACTATCCAGCGCATAAAGACTTGAATGCATTTTTTTTAAAGAGAAAACAATTTGTCAGCGAAAAAATAACAAAAACGAAGTATTCCCATTGAAATGAAGGAGAAAGCCTACGTTGCATATGGGTTAAATTCGAATCACATAACTGAAATGCAATTCGAGCATTTTGGAGCATCAATTGTAATTGGATGAAAGTTTAAGGGGAGGGGGAGGGAACGAACACAAACAACTCTAGATCCCCCTCCCTCAAAAAGACCGAACTTTTAAAAAATTTTTATTGTTAATGTAAGTCGAAAATATAATGATCTATTTGTAATTAAAACCGCATCATCTTCTTTCAAGTCTCATGCCAGGTATTTTGACTTAAAGTCATTTGTGAAAGATAGTCTGTAGCAATTTGTATTAGCTGTTTATCAGTAGCAGATTTATCTATCTGTAGCAGATTTGTTTATCTGTAACACATTTATCTATCTATAGCAGATTTATTTATCTGTAGCAGATTTGTTTATCTGTAGCAGATTTATCTATCTGTAGCAGAGTTTATCTGTAGCTGATTTATCTATCTATATCAGATTTATCTATCTGTAGCAGATTTGTTTATCCGCAGCAGATTTGTCTATCTACACCAGATTTATCTATCTGTAGCAGAATTATCTATCTACAGCAGATTTATCTATCTGTAGCAGATTTATCTATCTATATCAGATTTATCTATCTGTAGCAGATTTGTTTATCCGCAGCAGATTGTCTATCTACACCAGATTTATCTATCTATACCAGATTTATTTATCTGTAGCAGAATTATCTATCTATAGCAGATTTATCTACCTGTGCAGATTTGTTTATCTGTAGCAGGTTATGCACGTTATTCTCACAAGGGCAAATACATGATACATAAGTTTACAGACTCGCTTTCCTGTTAAACCACGAGTCTCCTACTCGTCATAGTTCCATTGTATGAGGGTGGCATTTGGGGAATTTGTACCTTTCTCCTTCAACCCAACAGGAATACTTTTCGGCCTATGGTTTTATCGTATCCATTCCCGATAAAGATATGGAAGTTTTTGATTTCCCACGTCTCTTTGGGTTTCGAATCATGTTCCAAAGCCCTATGTACCAAGATACTCAAATGCATTTTAATATTAGAACATAAATAAGATCGTCATTGTACTTTTTAATATAGTATGCTTTTTCTAATCTCCGGAAGTAAACAATAAAACTGAGAACTACTTGTAAACAATCATATCAGTTGACAATTAAACCAGAAAGTTTTACTGAGCAGCACGTGTATTGAAAATAACACGTGGAAATGCAACACAAATTAAAATAGGGGGAAAACAGGACAATTAGGGATGGGATAACAAAAGAGATTCGTCGAGAAACATAAAGAAATAAACGATAAGTAGACACGCCATCTTTCCAGGCCAATTTTTATAATGGCAAGATCATGCAAGGTAAGCCATAATTGATCAATTTTAAGCAATGTTAGAGTACATGAAAGCAAGCTTCATATTTTTCACTTGCGTGCGTTATTCACTTAGAGGAAAACACAAGATAATAAATAATTTTACAAACTTCCTTTCCTGTTTATAGTTCTTCATTTACACATTTTTTACAATGATACAAAAGTACGACTCCAAACATAAACCAAGTTCTTTAAGCGTCAGTGTGAAGATTGGCTTGCGTTTCTAAAAATTCTGGGTAGTGTTTCTTCAGTAATTGAAACATTACTTGAAATTCTTGTGAAAGCTTTCTAGCAGACTGAATTGGAATTAATTTTGTAAAATAACTTCATATGTTGAAATTCCGATGTTATTCCACTTGTGGCGCAGCGGTAATTGTAATGCACGCAGTCAGCCGAATTGATTTCACATCATCTGGCATATTAGAATCACAAATACCATCACAGTCTGGTATGCATTTTTCGAAAAGGAAGTGCGTCTATGGGACTAGCAAATCAGTCATGATTAACTTAAAAATCTATAACAACTTTCATTCAACGCTCGATAAGTGCTCATGATATACTCTGTGGAACATAAAGTTTTTGATATAAAGAAAAAAAAAGCGTATTCAATATATCGTTCTCCTAATTCATGGTCCAGTGGCATCTATCATAGCTTGCACGCAGGTTCAAATCCGCAGGCGTCCTGCTTTGTAGTCACTAGTTTCAGAAAGTAAGCGACTCTATGGTTCGGTTTGGTTTGTCTCTATACTGTCCTTTTGGGCACACGAAGGATAAACAGACTGGGACCTACGAAACTGTTTAAAGTGGATTCCGAATCACTAACAAACATCGAGCCACGAGCGACTCTGCGGAAATTTTGACAACGTATAAGCATCTTGCACCAACAGTCAGCTGCGATGTGGGAGTTTTCAGTTTCTTCTCGAACAACATGCAAATACGAGATAGTTGCACTCTAAAAAGTCTTTCCGAAAGACAATATCTTCTCTTCATCACCTTTTAGTGGGCTACTCGTAATGGACCTCCAGATGCTTCCAAAAAATAATCCCATATTGTTCAGAAGTTGCATCTGAGTATTTTCACTCAACTGAGGCCACATCATTATAATCGCTACTAATGGACGTTGAAACCTCTCTCCCTTTCAGATTTTTAATTTTTAAGTAATTTACAATAAAATATGGGTGCGCAGTAGATCTACCTCCCCGTGGTGCACCTGGTAACACTTTTTAGTGGCTAAAAAGATCTACAGCTTGGCATTATGTCTTCCTCCCCCTCACTTTGATCCTCTTCGAGTCCCACAGAGAAATGCTGACTCTGTGTGAGAAGGATATTGATGACTTTACTATTATGGAGGCTAATTTGACAACCAACTGCCTGCGAAACCATCTTTACAGACTCAAAATTGTTCCTTCCCCGATATGCATTTCTGGAGAGGCCATGGACTCGACGCATCCACTTCACTATCCTGCTCTGAGCAAGACTTTTCGCGATATTGGGAAGCTAGATATATGTTAGATTAATGAACTCTGCTGCAGCATGTTTTGTTGTATTCTATGTTCTTTTTTTTTTTTTTTTTTTTTGTTGTTCTTTTTATTGCTGTAACTGTTCATAATCTGCCATTGGAAATAAAAAATAATAAAATATTTTATCATTTGTGTTGAGTATATCAAATAAAGTACAATCAACAGAAAAAAATCTGTAGTTTTTTTTAAGAATATGTGTTTGATTTTCTACTATATCCATGCACTTCACATAAAATATTTCATATATCATCCAATTGTTAGTCTTAACGCAGGTATTTCAACTACAAGACGATAATGCTAACCATATATGGCTATTTTGTGTATGGATTGGTCAGCACTTTATGTGGATTTGAACCTGAATTAGCATGCTTGTACTGCACTAGGGAGATGTATTGCCGCATTCAACTCATCTCTTGCAGCACTTCATCGTCGAGATCGCACACTGAACTCGGATGCTATGTTTTTCGTATATTTCAATGTTGCGTGTTTTCAACGCAGAAAATAAGCACATTGTTTTCTTTTATGCCTAATTTGTGAAACAGTGATTAATTTGTTTGCCAAATTTCATTGTATTACAATGAATATAAATTTCCTAACCACAAATTTTCTGATTTTCTTAATTTTTGTGTATATATATTTCCTTCGTAGTGACTGTATTTTTACAGTAATTGTCAAAAAGAAATACTCATTATTTTAATTTTATATATTTTATTGAACTCATTATTATTATTTTATCAAATTGTTTATCTTTCAGTTCTCATTTGAAATCTTTCAGGGTATTTTAATCAGAAAAGTACAGAAACATTAAAACACATTCACCATTTGGTTTTTTTTTTTTATAAAATCTTTTTTGACTGTTTAATGAAATAAGTTTATTTCTTGGATATATTTTAAATTAGTGAGAAATAATTAAATTAAACACTTTCGTTAGAAATAATTTTTAACTTTAAAATAATTATCTTTTTTCATGTTTCGTTATTAATGATGCCAGATCAAGATGACTCTTTGACTGACTAGGTATTTAACCACAGTGTGGCTATAACGATTCGTTACTTGTTTTAATAAGAAAAATATTATGATATTTCAGTAAAAAATACTATGATAATTTATTGAATTAATTATTTTATCGAATTGTTTAATAAAATATCATATTTCGTATTCGTATTTTGAAAATAGGGAATAATCGGAAAGGTACAGCGACATTAAAACACATTCACCATTTGGTTTTTTTTTTTTTTTATAAAATCTTTTTTGACTGTTTAATGAAATAAGTTTATTTCTTGGATACATTTTAAATTAGTGAGAAATAATTATATTACACACTTTCGTTAGAAATAATTTTTAACTTTAAAAAAATTATCTTTTTCAAGTTTCGTTATTCGTAATAATGCCAGGTCAAGAGGATTCTTTTGACTAACTAGTCATTTAATCACAGTGCCCCAATAACGATTCGTTACTTGTTTTTAGTTTGACTACTCTTTAGCAACTCTTTAGCCTTGATTCTCTGGATCTCTAATCTTCAAACGTCATTTACATGTTTTTAAACTTGTTTTACAAGAAGCGACTTGAGGTGAAAGAAAAACTTCCCCTAAATTTCTTTTGGTTTACTCAGTTGGTTTTTAACAGGTTTTGTTTCTGTTACATAAATTATTGCAAAATTCAAATCTAATATGAATAAAATACTAGATTTGAAATATACTACTAATATTATACTATAAGAATAATATGCTAAATTAAAAAAACAACTTAAGAAATAATCTTTTATTTAAACTGCATAGAGTAATTAATAAAAAACGGAAAAGAATTTAATAAATCGAAATTTAATCCAGGAACCTAGTTGAAACCATGTAGAAATACAGGAACGATTAGTGGATGCGCCCCCTGGCGAGAAAGTTATTAAAATCTAATTAAATCGTTAATCCGCAATGCAAAATAGTCGTTAAATTCAAAATGCGAAATTATAAATTTTTTACATGTATATTATTGCATTGTCACCCCAACAATATTGCGTGTGAAAATTTGGAATTTGATAGCATTTCATGAAGTAATTCAAAAGTCAATTACAAACTTTTTAAAAATATTCTAACAGAAAAAAAAACGAAAATAAATCTATATTTTTTTTAAAATTCACCAGTTACAAATCAAATTTAGTTTTCGACAGCAATTTACTTATTTGCAAAATAACGCGAATTTAGGGCTGTGAATTTAAGACTGTTCTCTTGGCGAAATCGACAATTTTTGAACATTAAAAACTCTTCTATTCTAAAACCATTAAAAACCTATTCTAAAATCATTAAAAACATTTATAATATAAATAAAAAAGTAGAAAATGAAAAATTATTAAATAATAAATTAAGAAGAAAAGACGATACTTAAAAATAAAAAGAAACTAAACGACATATAAACAGGGCAATTAATTGATGTTGTTTATTTGTATATATTTGTTGTTGTGTTCGATTTGTTCTTCCGTTTTTGGAAATTCTACATGTTCAAATGCTGCACGCAAAGTAAACAACTGCATTATTCTATTAGCTACTTATTCTATCCTTTATAAGAAAAATCACTTGAAGAATTTCTCAGTAATCTAAATAATATGGATAATTTGGGGACAATCATATCATTACCTCCAAACAAGGGAAACAAGTAATTTTAACTAGCAAATTAGTAATTAAGTAAGCACTATGAATAGTATTAACATGGACAACAAGTAATATTAAGTGATTTAGTAGTTAACATTACTTATTACATGGAAAACAAGTAATATTAACTTTGTTTCCCATGTTTGGAGGTAATGATACAGTTATCCATATTAAAATCCATATTATCTAGGTTACGGAGAAATTCTTCATGTGATTTTTCTTATAAACGACAGAGTAAGAAGCTAATAGAATAATGCAGTTCTTTACTCGCGTACAACATTTGGACATATAGAATTTCCAAAAACGGAAGAACAATTCGAAAACAACAAGTTTTTTTTTTTTTTTTTTTTAATATCACCATAGGCTGTTCTTATAAAAATAGCGTCACAGTTAGAATTTTACATGAAAATGAATTGGCGGACATAAAATTAATCAGGAAAAAAAAAAAAAAAAAATTAGGTACTGGTATTTAAAATTCTAAAACTCTTTTGGAAAACTATAACATTTATTTTAAAAGCGAGAATTTTTAATTTTTAAGTAATTTACAATAAAATATGGGTGCGCAGAAGATCTACCTCCCCGTGGTGCACCTGGTAACACTTTTAGTGGCTAAAAGATCTGCAGCTTGGCATTATTATTAGATTAATGAACTCTGTCTCAGCATGTTTTGTTGTATTATTTTGTTGTTGTTGTTGTGGCTGTTCTTTTTTTTTTGCTGTAACTGTTCATAATCTGCCATTGGAAATAATAATAAAAAAAAAAAAAGCTTTAATAAATTCCAAATTTCAACTGATTTGATTACAAAATTTTAAAATTTGGTTGCCAATTTTCATAACGCTTTTTTTTTTTAATCGAGAGTTTTTGCAAAAGCAAATATTTTAGATAAAAAATATACCCTGAAATCGCGACAGTGTCCCTGCATTTTATTTCAGTAGCACGACGATACGTATTCAATTCCCCACCGCAAACAGCGACCGACATTAAAGGCCAAGCTCATGAATACCAAACGCATCACCTATTGTTAGCGAGAAATGCAATCCCCGCCAGCCGAAACGCTGATGCAACAACAGCGATGGGAAAACCACTTGTTCCTCCGTCACTTTCTAACACGGAGAGAAAAAAGGGGTCGCAGCCACGTTGCGTCTCCAGCGGCGCTTCCAAAATGGAGCTCTTAGTTTTTTTTTTCCTCCCCTCCCTTGAACTGCTTTTGTGATGTTGATCGGCGGCGAAAAGCCGTTCCAATTTTCCAGGATCGGGGTCAACGTACACTCGGGAAAGAAAAGGGAAGGTCGAACCGAGATTTATTTGCATCAGCGGATCGAATTCATGACGCAGTTCCTGTTTTTTTTTTTTTTATTATTTATTTTTTTTTTTTTTAACTGGCACATTCATTGCGGAAGTCACTTTATGATACGTTCGAATGCATTTCTTTTTAATGTGCAAATATTAAAAGGTAGAATTTGTGGCATGTAGATATGCATAGTTATTCGCTGAGATTTTTAAATTTAATAAAAAGATAGAGCAAAAAATCTTGTATTGAGTTACAACTATTACCTTGATTTTTGAAATATTAGATTTTAAAAAGGAATTAAGATGAATTGGCATAAACAAATATAATTATTATTTATTATTAATTAATTTGGTACCCTGATGGCCGAGCGACTAGAGCTCTAGCACTCGGTACTAAGGTTTCGGGTTAGAATCCGTCGGTGCCGTGGATGTTTGTAGTGGTTCGGAATCCACTTTAAGCCATAGGTCCCTAAATAATAACATTCTGTTTTTGTTGTGACAAAATAATTAAATGCTGCATATATTTTTACTATACAAATTGTTTAGTATTAAATATCAAGTTGTAACTTAATATCTTTCAGCTTACAGTAAAATACCTAACATCCAAAAATTTATTTTTAAAACGTTGTTTTCATTTCGTTATCGTTCAGTAGTTTCGTGAGACATTTTTTTCAAAACATTAATTTAGTGTTGTAACCGTGCTTCCTCCTGAGCACTGGCAAGAGCGCTCCTTGTGGTGTTCAGGAGAAATGATCCGTAGGACTCAAGACTCTCACCCGAGAGGAAGTACAGTGAGAAACGTTTAGTTTAATCTTTCATCCCGAAAGAAATATGACTTTAGAGAGTTGAAAATAGGACTGAAATCCTACCCCGTAAAAGAAACCAACTGCTGTTTAGAAATCTGCCAGTAGATAGATGGCCTTGGCCCATTGTGGGGCCGTTGCACCATGGAAGAAGATTAATTTATTTATATTTATTATTATTTGAAAATTTTTGCATGGAAAATATTTTATAACAAGACCTACTATGTGAATGCCTAGCACAAAAAGTGAGGCACAGTTCAAACATATGATCGTTGTTAATGTTTCAAAATTGGTGAGATTTATGTTGAAAAATTGATTTCTCAAATCTTGTTTATAGTTATTCTTAATTAAAAAGTAATACGTAAAACTAAATTTATTGGATGTAATTTAATAAATAGTAATTGCAATTAAACATGCACTGTGTATAACTGCAATTAATAAAACACACAAATTTGGTGAAAGTAGATTACAATTTAATGCTAAAAAGATTTCAGCTTTCTCAATTTGCTTTCTTCAAAAATATTTTATCTTAATTTTCTATATTTTATTTTATATTTTATCTGTGTATTTATTTATCTTCCTTGCAAAAATATTAAAAGAAAACTCGTATTTCAATTAAATTATGTGTAGAGGGTTATATTAACTATATCATTTTCAGTTAAAAATTCACCATTAATGAATTGCAAAAGATATTCTACGCTTGTTTCGTTTTATGTGTCAAATACACAACTGTGATAATTTTCAATGTATGAATGTCTGTATGATATTGGAGAATATACTTCAGCAACTATAATCAGTCCACAATTATATATGTGTCAATAACTAAAAAAATCTTCTTTTTAATGTATAAGTTGACAGTTGTAGGTATTCAAGATGATCAATACATTAGATAAACATTTTTAAAGTCATATTTGAAAAATAAAACGTTTTATTATATTTTAAAAATTAAATGTAACTAATGTAAATGTATCAAAAGTAATAATTAAATGTTTTATTATTATATATATTGTGTGTATGCATTAATGTCTTTTATACAATAATATTTTATACTGTCTGCATCATGCTCCAATTCCTAAGCTAATTGTTTTAGACGTAATGATGATTGACCTCAAAAATTAATTTGGTCTATTTGACGAATGAAACTTTAATTGACACTCTTCTTAAAAGCACAGGTGGCTTGGATGTTTGTTAGCGGTTGGAATTCACGTTAAATTGCAGTTCATGGTCTAATTAGCCTTAAGTATGTAAAAAATGACCTTAGAGTGACAAACCAAACCTTAAAAGTACAAGCTTATGAAAAGATTATCTATTTTTCGAGATTTATCTTATGTACATTTACTTTATAAGCAAATTTTGTGATTTATCATATCTACATTAAGACTTTGTCTTTTAATCTTATTTACTACTGTGTCAGAAAAGTAAGGCCAGTTTTCAATTTAAATTTCCCGGGTATATGGTATTTCAATTTTTTTCTTTTTTAGGTTGTTGGCACTGTCCTTGACACCCGTGTGAAATTTGACGTCAAAATATTCATTAGTGTTTGAGTTACGCTTGGCTTTGTGAGACGCTAAAACTGATTCCGGCGATTTTGAAATGTCTCTTCAGTCGACTCAAAACGGTGTCCCCTGAGTGGTCGTTGAGTTTAGGGAATAGCCAGAAATCATACGATGCTAAATCAGGCGAATACGGTGGTTGTGGAACGATATGGGTTTTTATTTTTGGTGAAAAAAAATCACGAAGAATCAATGCAGTGTGAACTGACGTATTCAGTGTTTTGGGTACGAATCAAGATTTGACGCGTTTGGGCCAAAAATTCAAAATTTCAAAATTCATTTTCAAAATGGAATTTTGAAATTCCAACATCTTCAGCAAGGTCTCTAATTGTAAATCGACGGTTTGCATACACCAAATCTTTAGTTTTTGAACGTGATCTACGTCGGTTGAGGTTGGTGGTCGACCAGAGGGTTCTTCGTCTTGCGTTCTTCTTCTTTGAACTGTTTTTAACACGTCTAAACATTTCTTTCCGATATAAGAATGCTCACCGAATGCCTTCTGCAACATTTTATACGTTAACGCAAGTTCTTGCTCAATTAATTCAGACATTTCAAAAATCGCCGGAATCAGTTGCAGCATCTCACAAAATCAAGCGTAACTCAAGCACTAATGGATATTTTGACGTAAAATTTCACACAGATGTGAAGAACAGTGCCAACAACCTAAAAAGAAAAAAGAAATGAAATACCATATATCCGGCAATTTAAATTGAAAACTGATCTTATTTTTTGACACAATAGTATTAGATTTCTTGATAATAATACTTAGTTTCGAATGTTGAGCATTTTGACCTCAAGTCATGATAATAGAATGACGTACATGTAAAATAGTGTATACCAATGGGAATCTCAGGGTGTACCAAAGGGAATGCTCGCTACACTACAATCAATAAATTTTGGCAACACAATTTTGAACAAAGTCAGCAATAAAACTAATATATATGTATATATATATATTAGTATTATTAATTACAGACTTTGAATAAAATAAATCCCAATGTAAATATTTACATTGGGATTTATTTACAATACATGCGGAATAACTTAATAATTAAGATATAAATCTTACATCACTAAAACCTCATCATAGGAATTTATGTTAAAAGAACTTATTTGATTGATATTTAATAATCTATAATGAAGTCATTAGATAATTGATATTAACAAAATAAAAAATAATAATCAAAGATAAATCTAAAAAAAAAAAAAAATAATAGAAAAAATAAAAAATCCAAAGAAGAAGAGAGAAAACGTTCTTTTCACATAACCCTGGCGAATCGAGTTCAGGTATTGCGAAGCATTCAGTCCTCTCAATCTGATTGGACGAGAGTTGGTAGTAGGTGGAAAAACATTTTAGGTGAACATAACATTTTAACGGCAGCGTTTAGTTCTTTGATGACTCTAAACTAGGAAATGAAATTTAAATGCCGCGAAACAGGTTCAAACCAGAAAATTCTGTTATGTTAGTAGACGTGATTAGTATTATTTTTTTAATGATTATAAAACAAATACACGAGTTCACGAATTTTCTTCTGTAAATGCTAAGAATTAAAAATTTGATTGCAAATTAACAAAGAAAAGAAAAGTGGATTGCGTTTGAAATGATTTCTTTTTGCTGTTAATATTATCCACTGGTGTGACACCAATGGATAATAGCATGTATGCATATATGTATATCACAAGCAGTCTAGTGACTACCAATGAGGACTACCTACAGGAGGAGCAATACCTACAGGTTTGGTTTGTCGCTCTACGGTCATTTTATGTCCATTTTAGACTAATTAGACCGACACCTTCAGTTTAACGTGGATTCAGAACCACTAACAAACACCCATGTCACCTCCAGAATTCCAACTTGAAGCCTGCGGTACCAAAAGCCAGAGTGCTAGCCAATTGGCCATCAGGCCGCAATACCTACAGGAGAACGTTCAGCAGTCTGCCACAAATTTGCTTGTTGTAAGGAAGAAATCCTGGAAAACTTCCACCATTCAATCTGAATATCGATGCGACAATCAGTCATAATCTTCATCGAGTTTCTTCGTTTTTTGAAAGCAAGAACTATAATGGACGCCACTAAAAGAATTGAATATTAGTCCTCCTGTACGCTATCTGCGTTACCATAAAGCCACGAGACGGACTTGAAATTCATTTGGCCATATAAATTAAACATTCTTTAATTGAAGAATTGGAAAAAAATATATATTGTGAAAATTATGATAGCAAATATCAGTTTAAATGATTGCCATAAATATCCGCAATTCTACAAATAATAACTATATATTATTTCCTATCCAACATAATATCTACTTTCATAAATTTGATAGATGGATAGAAATAATTTTCTTTCGTATTTGAAAAACATAGCAAAATTTATTTTGAAATTAATACCATTTACGAGCAATTAAAATATGCATTCAATAGATATGTTTTTTAATTCAGTTTTTAGGACAATGAAAATAATTTCAAAACATTTATAATTGCTATCTTAACGCTTATCTTTATAATCCTTATTGAATCAGTTGTTGGACTGATTTTCGGACTGGTTTGAACTTTATAAAAACACTTAGAAACTGTTCTAATTGTTATTTAACCGTGAAATTATTTTTTTTTAAATACAAACTTCAATGCTCTATTTCCCAAATCCCCCCCAAAAAAAAAAAAAAAAATTCATATAAAAACATTTTTATTTCAATTGATGAAAACACGTTTATGTTATTGAAGATAAAATATTTAAAATATTCTGTTTATTCGTTTACAAAGTTTACGTCAGTTTAACAAAACCATATTAAATTCGGTTAGGTCATAATATTAAGCAGTTTGTTAATAAACCATATTATCCTTTAAAGGTACTATATCCGTCATACAAAAATACAAATGTAACAATAATCTCAGTGTAGATGTTAACATACATATAATTGTTGGCTATTTCATTGTAGTCCATTATAACAGAATTATTCGAATTATTGGAAATGCATCCTGCAATGACAGGAAAGTGAAACCTTATAATGAAGTGGGAAAATTCTCTAACGGTCTGGTGAATAGAGTGTTGGGTTTCCCTGCTACAGAAACCAGGTTCGTAACCCAAAAAGTGAGGCCAAGCGAAACACTTCCGTCTATACCGGAAATGGACACAGATAAAGGTGCCCTAATAACTTACAGATATTGGTTCCGAACTGTGGTGCCAAAATGTATTGCACTATAGCAAGATCTCTTAGAAACACCCTGGCTAACGTTGAATCTTCTATTTTAATGGTGAATGACCTCAGGCAGAAACAGTGGTTTTCAAATATTTTACATTTGAATCTTCCCCAACGAAGGCGACCTTTCTTTTTATTACTAAATGACATGGTTAGTAGCTCTGACATTTAATTTATTTGACAATATATTTAAAGAGTAGGATTCCTTTGATGTAAAAAATAAAATTTTTAGAAAGAAAGTCAAAAATAAATTATTTGTAAAATCGCGGAATACCTATGAGCCGTTGGGACTTGGCGTCAAAACTTTTTCGCCAAAGTGCGCCAAGTTAAGGGTTGCGATTGTAAATGAAGTGAATTGCAAACAGTACAAGAAACCCGGGTTATCGCATTTGGAGACTAATCACCCAGTTGGCTCTACAAGACTGTCGCCAAATCCCAACGCCCCTATTTTGCAATTTGGCCAAATCATTTATTGCAATTAAATTTTAAATTTTTGTCATTGCGTGGTGATTCTCTGGTGTCCCAAACCAAAATATATGCATAATATGATTATAGCTTAATTCGTGGCCCAGTGGTAATATGAGCATCTAGCCTGCAGTGGAACGCATGGTCGAATCTACTAGTGGAGTCCGCTGTAGTCACTGATTTCAGAAACGAAGAGAATCGAAGCAGATTGTGACAGTATGTATAAATTGTATTGTACTCGTATCAATAATCAGGCTGTTTTGTTGGTGAGTTCCAGGTTTTCTCGGTACTTACGTATTAACGCCACCGCAGCTACAGATTTGACGGTTTTAAGTGGCGCCAATCTACACTTAAAATTTTTGTGACAAATCATAAAATATATAAAACACTTCATTTAAAAATAAAAACACTTTCAAAATTCAAAACACTTTATTTAAAAACAAAGTAGTCAGTCGGATTTCGGTGGAAAATGGGCCGATATAGAGTTTAACATATATTCAAAAACAGTCTTTATTTTGGCTCATTGGCAGCGCTTTATTGGCGCATTAGCGCACCTTCTGCTGCGGTGGCGTTAATACATAAGTACCGTTTTCTTTATATGACACGCAATTGTGGGAATGTTACCTCTAAGAATTTTCTCAGAGGACATTTTCTTCCTCTCATCATCTATCAATGGATTGTTCGTAGCATATTTAAATATTGCTGCGCAGAATTTAACTTGTCTTGCATAGCATAATACTTAATGATTGAAAGTATATTGCTATACTTCAAGGTCATTTGCGAATTGAATTAAATTAATGAATTAAATTTAAAATTCCGTCAACTGGTGTGAAATTATTTAACATTTTTTGGAAATCCTTATTTATTTTTTTTTTTTTACTTCCCATCGACATTGTTTCATACGAGAAATAAAATACAAAATTAATGCTTACTTTTGTTAAGGCAGTTTACCTTGAGTTACCTTGATACCTTAAAATTAAAAAAAAAAAAAAAAAGTTTCATGAGGAATTTTTTTTTTTTTTTTTTAATTTTTTGATAAATATTACCCAAACTACTTCAGAATATTTTAATATTTAAATACCATTTGTCAAATATTTCATTCTTTACGAATAAATAAATAAATGATGCTTCCCAATAAAAAAAAATAAAGTCTATTTTAAATGTAAAGGGCACATTTTTCCTTATTTGATAAGTCTCGGCTTATTAATATTCGATAAAAGACAACGCCTCAAATAGGGCATTCATCGAGATTAATTAGAATTCTGTTGTTATTCCAAAATGCTTTCCCCTTTTTCCATCCGTGACCTAATTTCTCAGATTTATGAGGATTTCAAGGAGAAAAGGAATTAACACGAAGAAACATACTAGCATTGCCATCTATCGGCAATCTAAGTTATTAAAAGATTAAATAAAACTTGAATAATTAAATTATTCATTATAAAAAGAGGAATTACTTCATGGTCTTTGTCAAGTATTCAGTATAAAATAGTTCTGTAATTAATTATTCTTTATTAATAATTTTTGAGTTATTTGTTTTAATGGACGAATAAGAAGAAATAAAAAGCAATTTATAATTTGCGCTACGATTTGGCAACATTACTTCTAGGGGGCATCTTTTGGAAAATTGCAACGTAAGATATTTTAAGTATGCTTATATCACTTCATGCAAAAACGAATGCAAATATAACTTACAAAAAAAAGAAAATGTTTTTTTTTTTATTTAAATATTACAGTATCTCATAATATCTGGTTTATAATAATAATTACCTTATGTTATTAGTGCTATTAGTTTCATAATAAGATCTGTTTTTGATAATCAAGATATTTAAATACAAAAATAATTTTTTTAAACAACCTATATTAACGAATAGGGATTTAAAAAATATCTTACCTTAATGCAACCAAAATGTTTTCATCTGAGAATTATTTTCTGTATTAAGTTTTTATTGGATGTCAATTTTAATTATCAAAAATTCTTATTTAAAAGTTTTTTGTATTATAAATTGTTAAAATGTAAATAAATATCCTGTGATATTTCGTGAGATAAAATTCGCGTGTAAATTATTAGTTTAAAATTATCAACTAGTTAAAAAATATTAAAGCGTTATAAGCATTATCTTTCATATAGAGCTATTTTCAACTTAATAAAATCGCCATAATAAAGCATAATTAAATTCCTATGGTTCTAAAAAATTATGATGATTATTTTTCATAACATACAGAAAAGATAATTTTTCGGTTGGGAAAAAATCAACATATAATCTGAGTACATAGACATAAAATATTAAACACTTTAACTACGATTGCATCTCAAGAACGAAATTAAAATACTGTCTAGAGACATTTATTTCTTATTTAAGCCAAAATTTAAAAAATATTCTGTTCAACATTTAACATATATCAGCTCTAGTCTTATAAAAATAAATCCATAAATATTAGAAAAAATATTTCATTTAACTTTTTAAAATTTCATTAAAAACCATCTTTTAATTTAATCATTACAAACCTGCAGACATGATCATGCATTGTCTGGATTCAGTAAATAGCAAAATAACTTCATTTGTTAAGATTTCTTTAAAATATCGATGACGATTGCAAAATTATAATTAGCAGAAATTCGCCAGAAATATGTCATATAAAAATTTCATCGAAATGGTTACTGTGAACGGAAAAAAAAAAGTTCAGCACTTATTTCTAATAAACTAAATGCTTAATTGTAAATAAATTATTGACTTAATACAAAAAGAAATGCCAGGAAATTGTATCTTTCAATACGATAAGAATACAAAGCATACATCAAATATAGCAAAGAAATGTTAGCGATATTTGTTAGCTGAAGATTTTGGGATTCTTTACCGCAGTCTCTAAATTTCATTCCCTTTGATGGAAACATCTAGACTTAAAAAATATACCAGAAAAAAGCCTTTAAGAAAGTTATAATGGTAGAAAGGTACTGAATCTCAGCTCAAAATAACGAGAGAAAAAAATGGTGGGAAGCTTAGAATATATATACAGCAGAACCTCTTTAAGTCGAACCTCGATAAGTCGAAAACCTCCACAACTCGAAAAATTTTTTGTTCCCTTCCCTTCAAGCCCCAAAACCTCCATTACTAGAAATTTCAACCCTCTGTAAGTCGAAATAATTAGTCAATCCCCGCAAGCCATTTTGGTAAATATTTTCCCTCCTCAACTCGAAAAAAAAAAAAAAAAAAAAAAAAAAAAAAAATTGGACTTCTGTATCTCGAACATTAGCAATGTTTGATTTTACAACCTTTTTACAACCTTTACAACTCGATCATTTGAAACTAATTACCTCTATAGCTCGAAGAAAAATACGATACCGACTTTAAGGATTTTCCGACAATGCACGTCATTGTTTCTTAGAAGACAATGAATGAGTATATAGTAAATAGAATAACCAATTCTATGAAGTAGCAACTCGGAAGAAAAAGAATTTTCTGCTCTTTATAGCTTAGATAATGCTAGAGATAACGAACGAATTGTTTAAAGCAATAAGAAAATAATAATAATAATAATAATAAATAATAATAAATTACTTTTTAAATACATAATATTTTTAATTGTCGTTTCGGAATTATTTTGATTTTTATTGTAGCAACATACATAATATAATTTTTAAGTTGCAAATAAGCATGTTTATTACCTCTGTAACTTGAATTTTTATTTATGCGTTTTACCTCTCTAACTCAAGAAATCTAAACCTCTACAAGTCGAATATTTCTTACAAAATCCGCGTAAGTCGAAATCCTCCATAAGTCGGAAACTCTATAATTCGATTTATTTGTCGTCTCCCTTGAAGTTCGACTTACAGAGGTTCTATTGTATATATATTTCGTAACCGATATTTTTTCATTATCTTTTAGTCGTAGAAATCGGTGTAGCTTACATAAATTATTTCTCGTTTGATTTGTTTTTTAATTGTTTATGAAGAATTAAACGCATTCTGAAATATTACTGTGATGTATTTTAGCATGTTTCTGCACCGATTAACTTCGTTAAATGCGTAAAAGAAGTATTTGTACACTGATCCATTGACAGATGGCAGATGAACTGTTTGTTTATTTAATGTATATTTTATTTTTATTTATTTTTTATAAGACTGAATAACTCGCTTTATTTTGGGGTTTTCTTTGTATATTTGGATATAATTCTGCCCGACTCAATGGCAATGAGCGCCGCTGGTGAGCATCAGGGTTGAGGTTCAACTAGTCGGCGGCTTTGTTGTAGACTCAAAAACGAGGAGTCTCGATTACGTTTGTGATGTTCATCATCTTGCCTCGTTAGTTGGACTACCTGGTGGGAGTTTTCTCCCGTGTGATATGAAAATCTGGGGCAGTTCCCCCTAAAAGTTCTGCTGGAAGAAACTGCCCTAATTAAGTGACCCGAAGCTAAATCAGACTTCTACCTACGAGTGCTCCCTCACAACAGACGCTGCACCCTCCTTCCATGAGGACATACTGGTTCTTGGACTTGGTCTAGATGTTGCTGTCTGCCAAGTGGGATAAGAAACAACAAACGGTATATTTTTGATTAAATTTTGTATAAATATAATTATGTTTACGTAATTAGAGAATAAAATTATCATTATTCTTATCGACTAAAGTTAGTCGGACTACCTAGTGGGAGTTTTCCTGATTTTCTCCCATATGATACTCAAATACGGTGTAATTCCGCCTAAAAGACCCCCGGAAGGCACTGCCCTTCTTCTTCAGCGTCTCGGAGTAAAGTCAGACTCCTACCTACGGGTGCTCCATCACAACAGAAGCCGCTCCCCTCTTCCCTCCTTCCATGAGAGATACGACAACAACAAAAAAGCTTATTTATCGCTTATTGCTTAATTAAGTGGTAATGGAAAAATCAAATTTATCAAAATAATCGGAATTATGAAAATTTAAATATTAAAGAATTTTTAAACTATTGATATTAAATCAAAATAAAACATATTCCAAAATATTCATGCATAATTAGAGACCATTCATTACACCATTATTTTCCAACTCTTTTCATATAATTACATGAAAATAAATCATTTCATTTCATTTTATAAAAAAAACATTTTTCAGTAAACGTATTAATTTTTAATACGCTTTTATTTAGTTTCACCTGTATGTTTATTTGTTTGTAACTGACTCTTTGGGCTCGATTTTTGCCCTACTTTAAGCGATCAGATTTAATTTAAACGTTGTAGACTCATCAAGGATCGACGACAATAAAATATTTTGATAAGTTTATTATCTCATCATGATTTGGATCGCCAGGATTAGTGATTTTATTTTAACTTATGAAGAGCAATTTAATCTATGTAGAATGAAAGTATTCAGTAAAGACATTCAAACCTACGTGGGACAGTGGCACAACGCGCCTGACTACGTATCAGGAGATTCCTGTTCGATTCCTGGTTGCCTCGACATCTGCGCATTTAGCCTTTGTTTTACTCACAATTAAATTATTGTAAGAACTATAGAACCGTCCTCCGTAAAAACACGTTTTTAGAGTTAATTAAACTAAAAAGTAAAAAATAAATTATAGTTTGAAAAAACTAAAAAAAAACACGCTTTTAGAGTTAATCAAACTAAAAAAGTAAAAAATAATAGTTAACATAAGAAAAAAAATGACTGACGAGAAAATGAATGTCACTGTTTTAAAAGCGTGGGGTGCTCGATATCAATCGTTATAATTTTTCACTAACCCACCACGCTTTTAGAACAGTGACATTCATTTTCTCGTCAGTAATTTTATTCTTATGTTAACAATTATTTTTACTTTTAATTTGATTAACTCTAAAAGCGTGTTTTTTAGTTTTTTCAGACTATAATTTATTTTTTACTTTTTAGTTTAATTAACTCTAAAAACGTGTTTTACGGAGTTACGTGTTTTTTAGTTTTTTTTAACTATAATTTATTATTTTATGCTTCAACGACGTTTCGATTCATACTTTTGCATTTTAATTTCTGTTAGATGTTCCTTTCAGTTTTCTTGTGAAGTCACCGTACAAAATAAACAAAACAAATGGAACGAAACTATCTACTCTATTAATACTCCTCATATCTGATGTAGTGTCTATATCACCTCTGTGAACTAAATTATCGGATTTGAATGAGAGCATAATGTAATGCTAAAATAAACATTAATTTTTAATAATATAAATACCTAAAATGTTCTTTTGCCGCATTTAATACACATACGACCTTATTTCAGTGAATACCTGTGCCTGTTTCCGTAAACACAACTACATCTGATCTATTTTCGAAAAAGTTACACATAATCTATGATCAAGGCTTTTAAATTTAATTTTCGATAACAAACATAAAATAGAAGCTTTTTCCACGTTGTAGAGAATGGTAAAATAATGTTTATATCTTTACTTGCCAAGGGCTGGAAATTTCGTTTCTGCAGTTGCCCACAATTAAGATAATGAAAAATTCTCAAACTTCGAAGGCGTAATCATTTTAAATCTAATAATTCGTCCTTTTCTTTCACTGAAAAATAGACTGTTATGTTATCTAATGCATATGCGACCAAATTTCTGTATCTCCATTAATTCAAAATAGTGATGAGGTCTTCTTTCAGATATGCATGGGTGTTGATCTATGGCACAAGTTCTAGAAGTTCTTTTTTAGAATTTGAATTACAATATTGATGAAACAATTTAAGGGAGACATTTTTTGGCTCTCCTTTGCTAAGTCGAATTTCAGTTTTGAATTCCTTCATCTGTTTAAGTTAATACTACAGTGCCCAAAAAGTAAGACAAATTATTTTTTTCCTCAAAACTCTTTATTTATTCTTCTAAATTTATTTAATCGCCTTCAAAGTTAATCCCTCTGACACAATGCACTTATGCCAACTCTTTTTTTTCCAATCCTCAATGCATGCTGAAAAGTCAACGGCAGGCGTGGCCTTCAAAGCGCGCGCCGATTCAGTTGAATCTCTTCAATCGACTCAAAACGGTGTCCCCGGAGTGGTCTTTTGAGTTTAGGGAATAGCCAGAAGTCGCACAGTGTGAATACAGTGGTTGTGGAACGATATGGGTTTCATTTTTGGCGAAAACGTGTCATTTTTGACGAAAATCAATCAATCAATTAATGCAGTGTGAGCTGGCGCATTTAGTGTTTTCGGTACTAATCGAGATTTGACGCTTTTGAGGCCCAAAATGGAATTGACCGATCCTTTTGAAATTTCAACATCATCAACAAGGTCTCTAATTGTAAATAGATGGTTTGCAAGCACCAAATTTCGTCTTCAACGCGTTCTCTGCCTTATTTATACCACTTGAAACATTTCTACCTTTTGAACATTTTGAACTATTTATTTTTTACCTTTGAACTATTTATACCTTTTTGAACTATTTATACCACTTCTAAACATTTCTTTCCTATATAAGAACGCTCACCGAATCCTTTCTGCAACATTCTATACGTTTTCGCAAACAAAATTTAATGCAAGTTCTTTGCTCAATTAATTCGACATTTCAAAAATTGCCGGAATCAGTTTTAGCGTTTCACAAAGCCAAGCGTAACTCAACACAAATGAATACTTTGACGTCAAATTTCACACAGATATCAAGGACAGTGCCAGCAACCTAAAAAAGACAAAAAAATTGAAATTCTATAAGCCACGGGAATTTTAAATTGAAAATTTGTCTTACTTTTTGGACATAGTCTCCATAGACATTATGTTTTAAGTTTAATAATTATTTAATAATATTTACAAAAATCTTATGAATTTTCAAACCAGTACAAATTGCTAAAACATGCTTTTTCTCTTATCTTATTAATGCAAAATCTTTAGGCATACTATTGACAGTGAATATTATTGGAATGTTTATCAGTTTCGATAAGTGTTATCTAGTGATAAATTCGAAAATGTTATCTTGTGAAAAATTTGAGAAGTGTTAATAAGTGCTTAACTTCGCTAAAATCAGCTTTGCTTGTACAAACCTTTTCGTTTCTTAAGAAAATAACACATTTTTATTTCTTTTTTTTTTTCAATTTATAATTTTCTTCTCAATTTTTTATAAATTATATAAAAAATTTAATGGAGATGAATTTTCATTTTAAATAATATTTTTATTTTTCTAAAATTTTATTTTTTTTTTTTATATCTTTTAATAAAGGCATTACTTTTTTTTACATGTCTCTTTTACGTATTGAAATTTGACTCGACTAAATTAGTCCCGACTATTTATTTTATTTTTTGTGTGCAAAATGTTCGCATGTGTATACATACGCCAAGTATTCTGTTTTAATACAAATTTATGCATGCAAGTCATTGAAGCATATTTACCAAAGATTCGTTTCATATATATAATATACACTGAAGTGACAAAAGTCATGGGATAGCAATATGCAAATTTTCAGATGGCAGTAGCATCGCGTAGAACAGGTATAAATGCGCAGAGCTTTAATTTCTGTTCAAGTTATTCATGTGAAGAGGTTTTGACGTGATGATGACCGCACGACGGGAATTAACAGACTTTGAACGCGGAATGTTAGTTGGTGCTAGACGCATGGGTCATGCCATTTCGGAAATCGTTAGGGAATTCAACATTCCCAGATCCACTGTGTCAAGAGTGTGCCGAGAGTATGAAATTTCAGGCATAACATCCCACCATGGACAGCGCAGTGGTCGACCGCCTGCACTTAACGACCGAGACCGGCGACGTCTGCAAAGAGTCGTAAATTCTAACAGACAAGCAACACTGCGTCAAATAACCGCAGAAATCAATGTGGGACGTACAAGGGACTTGTCTGTTAGAACTGTGCGGAGAAATTTGGCTTTCTTGGGCTATTCCAGCAGAAGACCGACTCGAGTGCCTTTACTGACAGAACGACATCGCTTGCAGCGACTCTCGTGGGCACGTGAGCATATCGGTTGGTCCCTAGATGAATGGAAAACCGTGGCCTGGTCCGATGAGTCACGATTTCAGTTGGTAAGAGCTGATGGTAGGGTTCGAGTGTGGCGCAGATCCCACGAAGCCATGGACCCAAACTGTCAGCAAGGCACTGTTCAAGCTGGTGGTGGCTCCGTAATGGTGTGGGCTGTTTTTCATGGCATGGACTTGGTCCTCTGGGCGACTGACCGAACATTGACTGGAAATGCTTATGTTCAGCTACTTGGAGATCACTTGCAGCCATTCCTGGACTTCATGTACCCAAACAACGATGGGATTGACAATGCGCCATGCCACCGGGCCACAACTGTTCGCGATTGGTTTGAAGAACATTCTGGACAATTCCAACGAATGATCTGACCACCTAGATCCCCGACATGAATCCCATCGAGCATTTATAGGGCATCATCGAGAGGTCTGTTCGTGCCCAAAATCCTGCACCATCAACGCTTTCACAATTATGGACGTCTATCGAGACAGCATGGCTTAATATTCCTGCAGAAGACTTCCAACGACTTGTTCAGTCCATGCCACGTCGAGTTGCTGCACTTCGCCGGGCGAAAGGAGGGCCGACACGATATTAAGAGGTATCCCATGACTTTTGTCACTTCAGTGTAAATTTGTTGTTAAATACTTAACAACTTTTATAGAATTGATTATATCCTACAATTTTTTTTTTTTTTTTTTTTTTTTTTACTAATTTCATTAAATACATAAAATGTTATCTTATATTATTCATTCATGTTGTCTTAGACACGATTCGATGTAATGTTAATCTTTTGTATATTTACAATTGCATTTCTGGAATTAATCTTTCTAAACAGTACATTTTATCTTCAATACTTAATACAGTCTTGTTAAAATCTTTAAAACACTCCCTTTTTTAGACCAAAATTCGTTATTCAATCAAATTTTCTGTTAAGCAGTCTTTGAATAAGAAATATGACTGATATTTTTAAAAAAAGTTTTTTAGATTTCATATACTTTTAAAACCTTTTATACTATACATAAAAAGATCCTGCACTTGATGGAAATATTTGTCACATTTGCATCCTTATTTTTTTAAGATACTATATTTCTTGTATACATCTGTTTTTTCGGAGGTGTTACTTTCTCATAATGTAGAAAATACGACATATTTTGGAAATAATTCTATATTTAAGCCTAAATTAATCAAACCATTTTTTATCATATATTTCAAAAGAAATTTTTGATAAATAGCTAATTTTATTTCTCTAATATCTAAAAATAGCAATTAATGATATGTAATAAATTTGATTGGATTTTTCTAACATTTTTGAACTTGTCATTGACTTTTCAAAGATTTCTTTGAATCAATATTTTTACATACGTTACTTCTTATGTGCAACGATAATTTTTTTTTTTTTTTTTTACAATTCATTAAAATTCTTTTCAGTTTCTCTTTTTCATTATCTATTATCTCATTCAATTTAACATCACATTTTTTCTGACAATATATTTTTTTTTGATAAATAGATTATTCATACTAATTTGGTTTTAAAAATTTGTTTGATTCTCTGTACCATGTACTTCATGTTATGTTATAGAAAATCAAACAAATTTTCAAAAAAATATCAGCTTCAAAAGATTTTCCTTCAAACTAGTTTCATTTTGCTATCCTTTACTTTCTGTATGATTTCAATATCTTTTGCTATCAAGAAACTTCAGAAAAGTCATATACATTTGAAAGAAATTGTTCCATTTTTTTTTTTTGTACAAATGATGATTTGAAAATTACAGGAATTTTTTTAATTATTGTATACTGATATGCATATTTCTAATTATCCTTTTTTTTCTAATGCAGTTGACACTAGATGTTCTTTTATGCCATAAGGGCTGCACAGACGTTACTCACGTTGCACTACGCGGGGGGGCGCGTGTAACTTGAAGATAAGTCACGGACGTGGAGTAACAATGTCCCCGCAACGCTCTACGATCAGATTAGGATCAGGACCTACGGTTTAAGGTGGGTTCGAACCACTGCAAGCACCCCATGGCACCGTCGGGAATCAAACCCGATACCTGTGGTACCGAGTGCCAGAGCGCTAGCCATTCGGCCATCAGGCCCCTTCTAATTATCATCATAATGTTAATGTTTCATGATTTCCTAGTGACAAGCATTTTTACAGTAATATAAAATATGAGATATAATATTTTTAGAATTTCTTCTCTTTTTAAAAAATGATTTTTTTTTCATTTTTATATGTTCTGTAGTTATATGAATTTTGGAAAATGTTTGTAAGAAAAATTTCAAATTTTATCATTATTACTCTAATATTAGAAATTATTAAACTTTAAAATGTTGATATATTGTGTTATGGTAATGGAAAATTATTTTTCAGATATGTTAAACTTTCTGAATAAAAACTTTTAAAATTTCAGCATTATTGTTTTAAGACAGAATTTAAATATAAACAATTTACACATTCGTCGTATATAAATCTAACACTGATTTTCTTGAGATAATTTTTCTTGTTTTAATTCAATCTTTTCGCATATTTTAAAAAGTGGTCTTTTGTTTAAAATTTACTACTATTATTTTTATTTAAAATATTATGAATTTTATTTAAAATATTATGAATTTTTATTTAAAATGTTATGAATTTTTATTTAAAATTTAAAATAAAATTATGAATTTTTATTTAAAATATTATGAATTTTTATTTAAAATAGCATGATATTTTTTTTTTTTTACTTTTATATTTTAATGATTGAAGTATCATTTATATTAATAAGAATTTAAAATTTTATTGCTTTAAAAATGTAAGTATTTTAAACCAGCATAAAATTATATGACTATGATTTATTTTAACTTAAAAAGCCTTTCCTTTACTTAGTAAACACAATTTGCAATTTTTCCTTCCTCTTGCTGTTAAAGAACAAAACATTTACCTATGCAAAGTGTGTCAAACAGCCAGGAAATTTTTAATGGATAAAGAATTTTGGTCGAACTTGTCTGTAGAAATTCGGGTATGTCCTTCATAACTTTATTAATGAAGTAATTCTTTACCAACAAGATTTGCTTAGTATTAAACTTTTAAATGAATAAATTTTGAATGATCAGTACGTAGAAATATCTTGTTAAAAGAGAATTTCCCCAATAGAGTATGCAAGAATTTCTATAGACTAGAGATAAGTTTGATTAAAATTCTTTATTCATTAAAAATCTTCATGTACCTCGAATACCGACGACCTTTTCTTTCGACCTGCTCTTTTACAGCAGAAGGAAGAAAAAACTGTTAGGTTAAGAAAATAAATTTGTGTTGCATAGCAAAAGAAACGCTTTTTGTGTTAAAATACGTTATAGAAATATAGTTTCAGTTTTTCACTTATACTCATTAAGCAATAAGTTTATAAATACTGAATACTACTACTGTGAATCTGCTCTGCATAAATCATAATTAGAACAGGTACTAATACAAAGGATGTTCGGAAATTTTTGTAACGATTTCGACTTTCTCTATGAATTAAATTTAAATAAATAAAAAATTCTAAATGGTATCAGTTGGAGATAGGATTTAATTATTGTCTGCATCATTAAAATTATTTTTTTTGCTTCAAAATATTACTGGAAAATAAAGAATTGAAGGCTATATGTTTGCCTTTTACGAAAATAAATACAATTATTATACTATGAATTCGAGTATTTGTTAGGTATAAATGTAAAAAAATGGTGTGGCATTTTAAATAATAATAATAGTATTCAATCGTTTAGTATTGCAAGCAATGAATCACTTTTTGAAAATATTTAAAAATTTTTTTAAATCTCAGAAAAATTAGTCTTAAATTTATACACGATGAATGTGTAAATTAAAATATTTATATATAAATTCTGTCTTAAAACAATAATGCTGAAAAATTAAAAATTTTTTTATTTAAAATCTTTAATATGACTGAAAAAATAATTTTCTGTTGCAACAATACAACACATCAACGTTTTTAAAGTGAAATCATTTTCTGTTTTATATAACTAATAACTTATAAAAATTAAAAAACGATTTTTTTTAAAAAAATACCTGAAAATTTTATATTAGCATCTGAAAACACATAAAAAAATGTAGTATTGAAATAACTCCTTATATCTCATAAACTTTTTTCTTGAAAATCTATTATGAATAAGTCTAAAGGAAAGAAACCCTTTAAAATGAAAAAAAAAGTTATTTTTAAATAAGATAAGAAAAAAACCTAACAATAATGAATCTATTATATTATATTGTTTAAAATGTTTGTCACTAGAAATTTATGAAGTTTTACCTGATAATTACAAACAGTATATAATAATTATCAGCATATAATAATTAATATTGCAATTAATTAATAATATGTATATATATATATATATATATAATAAAAAAATATATAATATTTTTTCGAAAAAGCTATCGTATCTTCTGCATAATGAGAAGTTAATACTTTCGAAAAACAGCAGTATACAAGAGAAATAAAAAATAAAGGTACAAATTTTGCCAAATATTTTTCATCAAGTGCAGGAACTTTTGTAAGGTATAAATATTTTAAAGATATATAAAGTGTAAAAATTTTATTGGAAAAATCAATCATATTTCTTATTCAAGGGACACTGCATCGAATCTTATCTAAGATACTGTTCTAGTAGTATTCTCTAAAAACTAATTAATGGTAAGAAGAGTATAATGAAATGCATCAGAAAATATATAAAGTTTTCTGAATGTATCTTTACTGAAATTAGCAAAAAAAAAAAATTTTTTTTTTTTTGCAGAACATGATCAATTTTATAAAAGTTGTTAAATATTTTTCTACACAAATTACAAACTTATTTCAAAAATAAAAATTTATGAAACGAATCTTTGATAAATATGCTTTAATGATTTTATACATATAAATTTATATTAAAACGGAATGTTTGTCATATTTATAAACAATCTAAATATTTTGCATAAAAAAATAAATTAAATAAATAAACAAAAAAATTCAATAAGTAAGAGTCATGTAAAAAAGTATTATTTTCCTTAAACAATATGAAAAAAAAAAATAAATATTGTTTTATAAAAATAAAAATAATAGTGTACAATGGAAAACCATCTCTAGTTTTTTTTTTGTATATATATATATATTTATGTATATAATGTTTGATAAAAAAAAAAAAGTTTGTTCAAACAAAGCCGATTTTTGTGAAATTGTAAACACTTATCAAAATACCACTAGAAAACATCTATTGATACTGATAATCATTCTAATCCTATTAACTATCGATCCTATATATAGATATTTTGTATTGATAAGCGAGAGTAAAAAAGGCATGTTGTTAACTATTTGCACTGGTTGAAAATTTATAAGACTTTTGATGCCAATATTGTTCAATATTTATCAAAATTTAAAACAGAATGTCTGTGGAACGTGCAAAAGTACAAAACTTGTGCTTGACAGAATAGTAAAGAAGATAAAAAAAATGTAAGTAAAAATGATTCGTGAGATAAATTGAACTATATAACATTTCGAAATAAAATAGAGTTGTTTAGGTTAATAAATTTAATTAGGGTAAATTCATTATAAAAAATAACATCATTTAAATAATTTATTTTACAAAATCAATCCAAATAGTGATTATTTCTAAATATCTGAAATTGAATTTTAAAAAAATTTCTATTAACTTGCGGTTATTGTAGGGGTTTTAACGAATAGAATTAAGTAAAATGAAGAAATATCGTTGGAAAATTATTAATAAACAAGTAATATAAAAAAAAAATTTAAAGTAAATTTCTTTCTTTTTCTCACTAAATTGCAGAAAGTCCTTTTTATAAATAATTTTCATTCATTTTTTTTTTAAGTTTATCTGGCGCCATCTATTTGTAGATACATGCAACTTAAAGCTAAAAAAAACTAGAATTAATTAATTAAATTAAATTAATGAACTCATATTTGAAAAAAACTGTATTAACATCCAGTGTCATCCACTACAAGTTCAAAAAATGTATTTGATCTTGAGTGGATGAATAAAAAGTGTTTTATTAACGATTGAAAATTTGAACAAGATATATATAAGGGAGAGTGTGAGCTAATAGAAGGAATTTAAAAAATATGTTTGGAACAGAAAAATTCTATGTGAGGTGATAGAGAATTTCATGTTTCTGTTTTCATAATCTAGATTTAAAGTACGTTTATGGTAAATAAGGTTATGCATACACTGCATTTAAATGTATCTGACTAACTGGTAAAATATTTTATATAAAATATTTTTTAACGTTTTCTTGATTTCTTATATGTTCTTAAAAGTGATACTCCCATATTAAATCTAAGCAAAAAAAAAAAAAAATACCTTTTAATAATTATTCTCTGTTACAAAATTTTAAATTAATATTGTGTCTAAAAAGAAATATGAGAGGTTTTAATGAAAAATCTTAATGAAAAACTAAGTTTAGGTGAAATTAAATTCTTAAAGAAGTGATAAAAAAAATAATTATAAAGTATAGGAAAAAAAAAAATCATAAATTGATTTAGGCAGAATGAAATTAATAATTGATTTACAAATCACATTAAAAATATTTGAAATATTTATTTTTTGTAAAAACTAAAAAAATTTATTAAAAATAAAATCAAGTTGTAAAAAGACTAAATTTTGTAACAGATTGGAGGAAAAATAATAAATTTAAAAATAAATAAATTACTTTACAAAAAAAAAAAATTAATAATAAAATAAAAATATTAAATAAATTCCTTTATAAAAAATAATAATAAAATAAAAATATTAAATAAATTCCTTTATAAAAAATAATAATAAAAATAAAAAATATTAAAAAATTCCTTTATAAAAAATAATAATAAAATAAAAAAAAACTGAATAAAATCCTTCATCAAATAAATTTTTAAAAAATTAATATATATAATGAGATAAAAATTAAATCCCTTTATCAAAATAAATTTTGTAAAAGTAATAACAAAAAAATTATTTTATCAACATAAACTTTTTGTAAAATATTAATTTAGGTTTAATTAATTAATTTTATTACGCAACCCTAACCAGGACAAAGAGTTGTTCACATATGATAAAAAATAACCAAAATTAATTAATTACTATTTTTAAAATAAACCAAAATTATTAAATTAATTAATTACTATTTTTAAAATTAACTAAAATTACTAAATTAAAAGTAACTGATTTAAATTATTATTAAAATTAACTTAATTTAAACTGCCCCTTCTTCATTGTTGTTTTTCTTCGTAAAATTATACGCCCGTCGGAATCGGAAATGTTAGTTTGTTTTCATTTGCAAATAAGACATGATTCTAATACAAAAACATTTCTTCAGGTAGAAAGACCATGTATTGCTGCTGATCTAATCATTCTTTGAATAGTTTCTAAGTGAAAAACCCAGCTAAATGTTCAGTAATTCCCGCAGAAATTTTTTACAACACTGAAAAAGGTGGATTTTTTCAATAAATTTTCTAATCAGAAATCAATAACAGATCTCGTTAATTTTGCTGGACGTCATTGATGTCTTACCCTGTTTTCGCTCATTGTCTTACCTTCTTTCTTCTTTTAAATCGTTTCATCACATACTGCACTGTAGAACGAGAATAATTTCTCCTAGCGATATTCTGGATTGATTTACTCAACTATGACGAAAAGATAATAAATTTTGGAATGCTATCTAAGCTGTTTTCTTATGCCATCAAAAATGTAAAAATAAAAAAAAGGGCTACAGACCATAAATTTGTTTATGAATATAAACGAAAATGTTTCAGTGTACGGTGCTTAATGGGACTGTTTTCTTTTTCTCTGCTTCAATGCAATTTATTTTTTATACAAAATAATGGCTCCACAAATATTTTTAAAAATTGTTCATTTTAATTGAGAATAAGATGAAAACGATATGAAAATTTTTTTGAATCACTTCATATTCGGAGTGCGTGAGACAATACACTACCTCTCCGTGGTGCACTAGGTAACGTTCTAGGCGGCTAAAATAGTACTACTATCGGCATGCAGCAACG